>JAKUCV010005439.1:71274-81710 GCA_028386065.3 Turnera subulata
TTTCTTCTTCTTTTTTTCTTCTATTTTCTTCTCCTTCACTCGCCGTTCTTTTCTTTTTCTTTCATCCTTTCTTCTTCTTTTTCTTCTTCCTTTCCCTTCCTCCTCCTCATTTTTTTCTTCTCTTCTTCTTCACCCGCCACCATTGTCGTTGCCGTCCGGTAAGCCTCTGCCTCAATTCTCTCTTTTCCCTTTTATTTCTTTTCTTTGTCTTGTGATGGGTTTTATTAATCAAGTTTGATATTTGTATTGTGGATTAGGATGATTAAGTTATTGTGTTGATGGTAGTTTCGTGTTTTGCTGGTCTTGTGGTTGGAGGAGGAGGGAGATTGGGATGATTATGGTGGTAGTGGGTGATAGTGGTGGTGATGGTGATGGTGATGGCGATGGTGGGGGGCGGCAGTGTGTGGAGGAGGAAGAGGAGGAGAGAGGTTGGGGTGGTTATGGTGGCAGTGAGTGATAGTGGTGGTGGTGGTGATGGTGATGGTGGTGGTGGGTGGCGGTGGGGTGAAGGAGGAGGAGGAAAAGGAGGAGGGAGGTTGGGGGTGGTGATGGTGGTGGTGGTGGTGGGGGCTGCCGTGTGTTGAACCCTTTATAGTTTATACATTAGTTTTTAATTTTAAAGAATCAACTTCAATTTTTTTAAAAAAATAAAATTTCATTTTTTATGAAATTTTATATAACAGTAAAGTAATTTTTATATTTATGTTTAGATGTTAGTGGTTGAAGTATTTTTTTTCTTTTTTTCTTCTTCATATGGATTTTTTCAAATACATAAACAGGCCAAATCATTTTTTTGTTTCTTTTTTTTCTTCATATTTTTTTTCGTTTTTTAATAAAAATAACAGATTTTTTATCACACATAAATAGGTCAAATCATTTTTTTGTTTCGTTTTTTCTTCTTCATAAAAGTTTTTTTGTTTTGTAAAAAATAAAATAACATATATATTTTTTTTAAAATCAAATGCATACGCCAATGCATTTTTTGTTTCCTTTTTTCTTCTTCATACAGATTTTTTCGTTTTTTTAAAAAATAAAATAACAGAATTTTTTTAATCAAACACATAAATAGGCCAAAGTTTTCATCCGAATTCTTTCTTTCTTTTTCCTTTTATCATTTAAATATTTTATTTTTTTTCTTGTTTTAAATGTAATAAAGGCTAAGATGTGATTTTTTTCTCTTTTTCTTTTGTATAATTTTTTTTTATTTTTTAATGATAAAAAATATACGGTTAAGATCTTGCCATGTGTCAATCATCCACATAATCCGTTAAATCACTTAACACCAACCTAACGGAGAAGGGTTAAAATGTGAAATACCAAAGTTCAGGGGGCAAAATACCGGTTTTTTTAGTTCAGGGGTCAAGTTTAGTTTAACCAAAAGTTCAAGGGGCTAAAATGTATTGAACCCGTTTATTGTTTAATAATTGTGGTGTGCGGAAAAATAATTGTGTTTTGTTGGGAAAAGTTAGAAGAGAGTCCTAAAAGAGTAGCCGGTCAATACCGAACTAATTCCTCACATGTTAGGAGATATGATACACTTATAGAAGATAAATAATAAAATTTCTCATTTACTCTCAAATTGTTTCCTCATCTCCTTTTATCATATTTTTATTATTAAATTCAACTTAATCACCTAAATAAAATTTACAGTCTCAATTCATCCACAATAAAAAAAGAACAGTCCAAAGACAAGATATTAAGATAAATTTAAGTATTATTTTTTTGACTTTTTCGTTTTTAAAAAAATATTAAAGTAATGCAAATAATTTTTGAAAAAACTACTCTTCTGCATGTCACCATGTGTTGTCAATATCATTGCAAATTGAGACTGTTAAGATGCCCCACTTGTAACAAGTTGGCGTAACCCAACTCGGCGAGGTGTTGTCTAGACGTGGCAATTCGTGTTATCGTGTCGGGTTCGTGTCGGGTTGAACAGGTAAACGGATTCTAATTCTTCAACCCAACCCAACCCATTTAATAATCGTGTCGTGTCGTGTCCAACCCGTTTATTATCGTGTCGGGTTTGGGTTGACCCGCGGGTTACCTATTAAATCTAGCAAGCCTAAAAATTAGTTTGAAATTTTTCATATTTTGCACAAGTCGTTGTATTTTCTAAGCAAATAGTCATATAATTAGATTTTCTCATATATTAAATAAAATTATAAATTCTAGAATCATAATATAATGATATTTAAAGAATTTATAAAAATATTTTTAGATAATTTTAGTAACTTTGACCTTAAGCATTGTATTAAATTAGTAAAATACCTATAGCCTAAATATAATCGTGTCATAAACAGGTACCCATCGGGTTGGCGGGTCAACCCGCACCTGACCTGCTAATTTTCTTGTCGTGTCGGGTCAACCCATTTAACTAAACGGGTTGAAAATCTCTAACCTATACTTGCTAATTTCGTGTCGGGTTCGTGTCGGGTTGTCGTGTCAATACCCGTTTTGCGAGGTGTCTATATATAAGCGCGCGTTTTTTTGAGATTGATTAATTCTCAGATCAAAGGAGTCACCCCCTTGCATCCTCTCAATAGTAATTCATATTTTCCAAAATGAGTCTTCCACTACTCACTTCATCATTTCCCCAAGGCAATATTGCACCGGAACTGCCAAATGCTACTGGCCTTCCAGTTGGATTATCAAGCAATGGTACTCAAAATATTGATCAGAAAATCACTAGACGCTCTGGAAATTGGCCAAGGACCACATCGGATTATGAATTTCTTCAATCACTCTCTAGTGAATATGTGGTGCGTACATTTATCCATATTTTGATGTTTTAAACTAATCATATTGTAGATGTGTGCTAATTTCCACAACTTGCCTTTTGTACAGAATAAAAGCAAGATTAATATCTCCACGTATTACTAAATCTATATCTAACAAAAGTGTTGCACCTGTGTAGGGTGAGGCACACCTGGAACGAGCTGAGAAGCTGAAAGCTGATGTAAGGATTATACTCGAGAAAGCCTCGAATCCTTCTGTTCAACTTGAGCAAATTGATACCTTGCAAAGGACAGGGTTAGCATATCGCTTTGATGATGAAATAAAGTTCAGACTGCAAAAAATCTACGATACTTATTCTAGGGAAGGTAACATGCCCGTGAAAGAGAATATATCTGACACTGCTAGGGCATTCAGGCTTCTGAGATGTGGTGGTCATATTTTGCCTCAAGGTTAAACCTGTCTCTCTAATCTATTCTTGTCTTTCTTTCAAGAAATTATGTAATTATCAACCAACAAAGAATCGAATTAATTTTTTTTTTTTTTAATGTGATGATCATACTAAGCAAGAATGGTTCATCATTTGCAGAAGTTTTCAGTAACTTCAAGGATGAAAAAGGAGACTTCAACGCATTTCTTGGTGATGATATCAAGGGAATGCTGAATTTATATGATGCCTCTTTCCTTTTGATGCAAGGCGAGAGTATCTTAGAGGAAGCAAGAGACTTTGCAGCAAAGCATCTCAAGGAATATCATCAGAATCATAGTAAAGATGATCAATATCTTTCAATGCTTGTGACTCATGCTTTAGAGCTACCCTTGCACTGGAGGGCGCCAAGGATGGAAGCAATGTGGTTTATAGATGTGTATGAGAGAAAAAATGATTACAATCCTACAATACTAGAGCTAGCCAAGTTGGATTTCAACATGGTACAAGCACAACACCAAGATGAGATCAAAGATTCGTCAAGGTAATTATAAGAAACAAAGCAATTTTGCATGAATATTGACTTGGAAATTTTTTCAAGGGAGTTAAGATGTGGCCTTGACGTTACCACTCTAAAAAAGTAACTAATTGTTTTCCTCTTTTAAATTTTATAAGGTGGTGGAACGATTTGGAACTTGGTAAGAAATTGTACTATACCAGGGAGCGAATTATGGAGAATGCCATTTTTACTGTGGGGAAAAAATGGGAGCCCGAGTTTGGAAATTTCAGGAAACTGGAGGCAAGAGCTATTCAATTAATGGCATTGATAGATGATGCCTACGATGTGTATGGTACGCTGGAAGAAGTAGAGATTTTGACTGAGGTTGTTGATAGGTGAGTGTTCATTTTATTGAAAAAAAAATAGAATTGATTCATTTAATTAATTTTTTATTGAGGGATGTGGGTGATTTACAGATGGGACCTGAATTCGATGGAACAGCTTCCAGATTTCCTCATCAAGTTATCATTTATTGCTCTCTTTAACAACGTTAACGAGATGGCTTATTTTATTCTGAAGGAGAAAGGAATAAACGTTGTTCCTTGTTTAAAGAAATTGGTATTGATGCAATTCCATACTCTTGTTATTTTGATGTTGTTTTGTTTCGTTTTCTTTGATAAACCAAGGGAATCGATTTCCAAGCGACAAAATGGGGCATCTATTATACTAATATGACTTCAAAATTGACACAGTGGGGAGATTTATGCCGCTCATATTTACTAGAAGCAAAGTGGTATTACACTGGATATACACCTACCCTGCAAGAATACGTTGAAAATGGATGGGTGTCAATCGCCAATCCTGTCTTGTTAGGGATTGACTTCCTCTTAACTACGAATCCACTAACACCAGAGATAGTTAAAACCTATATGAAGCCTGAGTATCCAGACGCAGTTCGTTTGTCATCCATCATTTGCCGGCTTGCAGATGATTTAGGAACGTCCTGGGTAAGTGATAATCCATACTGATATATATATGTTCTTAATTATAAAATTTTTGACATCAATATTAGAGTTAGATAAATCTACATTCTTTTCTTCTTTAATTACCATTATTTCTATTTTTCTTGTTTTCTATGACCTTTGGTATAATAATTTTTTTTCTCTTTGGTTGGATCCGTAGCATGAGGAAGTAAGAGGTGATGTACCTAAAGCAATAGAATGTTATATGCACGATACTGGAGCTACAGAAGAAGAGGCTCGTAATCACATAAAAAACTTGATAGATGAGACATGGAAGAAGCTCAACAAAGAACGATTTGAAAATAGTTCTTTCCCTCCAACTTTCATGGAAAGTATATTTAACATTGCAAGGGTAACCCAATTTTGCTACGAGTATGGAGATGGGTACGGCATTCAAAACAAGGAGACCAAAGATCGCCTATTGACCTTATTTGTTCATCCTCTTAAATAAGAAAAATGTCATCCTTTCTCTCCTTTATTATGACAGTAGCGTCATGAACTTGTTTCTAGTGTGTTTCTTTCTCTTACTACAAATGACAGAAGAAAAGAATAATGGTAATGCCTTAATAGTAATTTTTTTCTTTTTATGGCCAGGAATAATGTAATATTCTTTCATCAAAACGAAAAAAAAAATGGAATTATGTAATATGCCACGTGATATATGGAATTGAAAAATGTTATGGCCACCTTTTCCTTTTCTTTAGTGCCATTTTTTCTTGGGTATTTCCTCCGCTAATCACCCAAAGGGCTAAACCCCATGGCCCATACCACCACCGTTAATTGAACCCATATCACCCCTCCTTGATGAAACTCGAACCAATTCTGCTTGACGCATGGTGGGCCACTTCGTTTACAGCGTGAAAACAGTTTGAATTGTTTATAGTGGGCTCTTCGGCCCGCGGTTAGGCCTTACTTGGGCACAGACTTATTTATGGCGGGGTGCGATGGGCCAATTTGTTTTGGGCCTTATTTTGGTGCCCCTGCTACGAAATATTTTTTTAAAAAATACAAAATATTTAGGCCTTAAGAAAAGCATTTACTTTGAGGGAATACTAACGAAAATTGTTTTACGAAAAAAAAAATTATTAAGACACAATTCCAACCACAATTCATGGGGTAAAGCACTCTCTTTTTTTTAAGCATAAAAAAAAAACTTTTCCGTTTTTTTCATCATAAAAATTATTTTCAAAAGAATTCCCAAACTAATGTATCAGACTTTGTTGATGGCTGATGTTTTGGAATGGCATATGAAAGCCGGTAGTTTATATATTTCTTTTCCCAAAAAAAATGTTTCCCCTAAAGTAGGTTCCGAATTATTTTCCTGGAGAAATAGTTTGAGAAAGAGGGATTCCACCCTCGCAATATTGTAGAAAAGTTGATCATTTTAAGTACCAATCAAACACTAAATTTTTTTCTCCAAAAACTTTCCTAAATATTTTCCTTATACCAAACACTACTGTAAAAGAAATATATCTCGCTTTTGAACACAAATCGTTGGTAGCAAAGGGACCAACTATCACCACCGACGTACCGCGCACGTACATTCATGACTCACGAAAGTCAAAATTAGTTTGGCACAGCAAAAGCTACCAAACTGAGGTTTGGCGCCGTACGGACCAAACTAAAAATGAGGTTCATCATTCATAACATTTGTGGTGACACCTATAAGATAACTACTACATATGATGGGTTTTAGACAGAAAAAATAATATTTTCACCTTGACTTATAGTAATGAAATTACTTCTCTTTTTATTTTGTAAGAACATTTATTCTCTTAATTGAGTTGTACAGGGGTGGATGCTGAAGCCTCAGTAGTATTTAATTTCAACAATCCCTTGACGAGGAGATATAATATATAGACATTTTCCATTCGAAGTGATATGATTAATTTCTACGCTACAAATCCTCATCAATTAATACCGTAATTGTGTTGCGTTCAGGATGCTATTAGTAGTTAATAATTGCATGCGTTCAGGAAATCACTGCATCAGGCGGGCGAGGATCATCATTAAAAATAGCTTCATTCCCCCACAGTAGTATTTAATTTCAACGATCCCTTGAGGAGGAGATATAATATATACACATTTTCCTTTGGAAGTGATTAATCTCTATGCTCCAAATCCTTATCAATTAGTATCGTAATTCATGCAACGCAGCAGATTTCTGTTTGCCATGGGTAATTATGTTGCGTAAAAGATGCTATTAGTAGTTAACAATTGTATGCGGCTTCTTGTTTCAAGTTGTCTATATATAAGCCTTCGGTTGAGACTAATTCTCGATCAAAGGAGTCACGCCTGCTTCCTCTCATTAGTAATCAGTATTTTCCAAAATGAGTCTTCCACTAGTCACTTCATCATTTCCGCAAGACAAAATTGCATCAAAACAGCCTAATGCTACACCAGATATTGATCGGAAAATCACTAGGCGCTCTGGAAATTGGGCAAGGACCACATCGGATTATGAGTTCCTTCAATCACTCTCAAGTGAATATGTGGTGCGTACATTGATCCATATTTTCAGGTTTTAAATTAATTATATTGTAAAAATGTGCTAATTACTTCTACAACTTGCCTTTTGGTTAGATTATCAGCAAGATTAATATCTCCATGTTTTACTAAATCTATATCTAACTAAAGTGTTGTACCTGTGTAGGGTGAGGCACACCTAGAACGAGCTGACAAGATGAAAGCTGATGTAAGGATTATGCTCGAGAAAGCGTCGAATCCTTCTGATAAACTTGAGCTAATTGATATCTTGCAAAGGACGGGATTAGCATATCATTTTGATGATGAAATAAAGTTCAAAGTCGAAAAAATCTATGATATTTATTCCAGGGAAGGTAACCTGCCCGTGAAAGAGAATATATCTGGCACCGCTTTGGCATTCAGGCTTCTGCGAAATGGTGGTCATATTTTGCCTCAAGGTTCATTAATTGATCTCTATATTATCAACCAACAGAGAATCAAAATAATTTTTTTAAAAATTTGATGATCATACTAAGCATGAATCCTCTATCATTTGCAGAAGTTTTCAATAACTTCAAGGATGAAAAAGGTGACTTCAGGGCATGTCTTGGAGATGATATTAAGGGAATGCTAAATTTGTATGAAGCCTCTTATCTCTTGATGGAGGGTGAGAGCATTTTAGAGGATGCAAAGGACTTTGCAGCAAAACATCTCAAGGAATATCAGATGCAAATTAGCAAAGAGGATGATCACTATCTTTCGATGCTTGTGAGACATGCTTTGGAGCTACCACTGCACTGGAGGATGCCAAGGGTGGAAGCAAGGTGGATTATAGAAGCATATGAGAGAAAAATTGATTGCAACCCTACAATACTAGAGCTTGCCAAGTTGGATTACAATATTGTACAAGCAAAACACCAAGATGAGATCAGAGATTCTTCAAGGTAATTATAGGCGGAGAAGCAAAAAAAGAAATAGTATTAATGTGTAACTAATTGCTTTCGTCTTCAAATGTTTATAAGGTGGTGGAATGATTTGGATCTCGGTGAGAAATTGTTCTATGTCAGGGAGAGAATCGTGGAGAATGCCTTTTGGGCTGTGGGGAAGAAATGGGAGCCAGAGTTTGGAAATTTCAGGAAAATAGAGGCAAGATCTATTCAACTAATAACATCCATAGATGATACATACGACGTGTATGGTACGCCTGATGAAGTAGAGATTTTGACTGAGGTTGTTGATGGGTGAGTATATTTACATTTTGTTGTACACCATGTACATGTTTTGAAGTATGAATAATACTTTCCCGGTTTCGACAAAAAAAAAAAAGAAGAATGGATTCATTTAATTTACTTTATATTATATTACTTTATATATAATATGCTGGATCAAAAAAAAAATAATTATATTGAGGGTCGTAACATTTCATATGTGGGTGCCTTACAGATGGGACTTGAATGAGATGGAGCGGCTTCCAGATTTGCTCAAAATGTCATTTCTTGCTGTCTTTAACTTCGTTAACGAAATGGCTTATTTCATTCTTAAGGAGAAAGGAACACATGTTGTTCCTTGCTTAAAGAAATTGGTATTGATGGCATTCCATATATCCATGAAGTATATCATTCTTTATACTACTTTTTCTTTTCCCTCTTATATATGTAGTTTAGAGGCCTTTATATCAACAAAAAAAAATGTAATTTAGATGCCGTTTGTTGTGTCATTTCTTTGATAACCAACGGAATCAATTTTCAAATCAGGCACACATACTACATATGGACATTCAATAATATAGTTAGTGTGTCAGTCTCCGCTTATAAACCAAAAAAAATCTATATGGAAAGAAGGAAGCTAAATGAGTGATTTTTTTGTCTTTTCTACTCTTGGTACCAGTAAGTATGATTCTCTTTTGGGTTTCGCACTTGGCCTTGCATGTTTTGTCCACTTGGCCTTATAATTACTTTTATTATAAGGCTGTCTAACCAAAGAGTCCTTCTTTCTTCCATATAGTCTGACCAAAGAAAAAAATCCCTGATCTTATTATAGCATCTTATACGTCGATAGTAAATACTAATATGACTTCAAAATTGACAGTGGGGAGATCTATGCCGCTCATTTCTACAAGAAGCAAGGTGGTATCACGGCGGAAATACACCTACCCTGCAAGAATACCTTGAAAATGCTTGGGTATCAATTGGCAATCCTGTCATGTTCGGGCAGCAATTCCTCTTGACCACCAACCCATTAACACCGGAGATAGTTAGATCCTATATGGAGCATGAGTATCCCGACGCAGTTCGTTTCTCATCCATCATTTTACGGCTTGCAAATGATTTAGGAACATCCTGGGTAAGTAATATAATCTATAAATTCTTTGACATCGATAAGTGTTAGATAAGTTATGAAAGCATGTGAATGGTCTGATATTCTATTCTTGTTTAGTAATCATTATTTTTATTTTCATGATCCGTATATCATATATGGCATCGAGTGTATGATAATTCTTTTTATTCTTTTTTTTGGTTGAATCCATAGCATGAGGAAATAAGAGGTGATGTACCTAAAGCAGTACAATGTTATATGCATGAAAGTGAAGAAGAGGCTCGTGATCACATCAAAAAATTGATATATGAGACATGGAAGAAGCTCAACAAAGTTCAATTTGAAACTAGTTCCTTTTCTCCAACTTTCATTGAATGTAACTTAAACATTGCAAGAACAGCTCTATGCTGCTATGAGTATAGAGATGGGTACGGCATGCTAAACAAAGAGACCAAAGATCGCTTATTTTCCTTGTTTGTTCATCCTCTCAAATAAGAAAAATGCCATTTTCCTCCTTTTTACATATAATAACTAGGAAATAAAAATTTCATACCACTATTGTATGACCTTGAATAATGTATTCTCCCTGTCCCACGTGATATATGGAATCCAAAGGATATGATGAGAGTATTTGTATCCAATCTCTCAAAATCTAAACCAAATTAAGTAGTAAATAGGCTTCATTACAAATTACCCCCCTGTACTTTCGGTCAAACTAGGATCACCCCCTGACAAAAAAAAAACCGGTATTTGACTCCTTAAACTTTATATTTGTAAGTTTCCCTAGGCTATATGACATTCATATAAAAGCGGATATATGCAGCGGAAGACAAGGGAAACAACCAAGAACACATGTGAAGCTAGTAAACCGTATAACAATTTTACTTACTTGTAGTGTTAGGATCTTTCACCTAAGCCGGAAACCGAATCAGTAAGAGCAAGAAGAAGACCTGCTCCTCTACGGTATCCACAC
>JAKUCV010005441.1:0-39853 GCA_028386065.3 Turnera subulata
TGATATTACAACAGCAGAGAAGAACCAGCAAAGCAATACCCATCAATGAAAAAAAGGGTTCTGGAATCACCCACCTTTGATTTGATCAACGAACTTGGAGAAGAGGAAGAATGCCATAGAAAGAAGAACAGAACGAGGGACAAAGCAAAGAACCTGTGTATCAAAAACAAAGCCTGGAATTTTCCTATTACATATATATGGACTATGTATTTATTATGCGTAAACAAAAAGGGAAAAACAAAGAGAGAATGGTAAAAAAGGTAGAAGGGTACCTTGGATTTGGAGAGATTGGGGAGGGAGAAGATTAGAGTAGACAAAGGAGCAGCGAGCAATGTGAGACCCAGAGATCCGAGGAACAACCCAGGAAGTTTGGATAAGCCCAGGGAGATTGCGCCTTCGTCGCGTAAAGGAAGCACCACGAAGTAGGCGCTCAAGATCTAGCAAATGCACGCGCAAACAAATAAATAATGTTATTGAGGAGGATCAAGAGAGAAAGAGAAGAGAATCAAAAGATTAGATTAAAAGGATGAATATTTTTATATATGGATTACGAAGAAGAAGCAGGAGGAGGAGTGGAGGAGGGCGGAGGTCTCGTGAGGATGGACGGTGACCAAGGTGGACAGGATCGCATCTAAGCGAGCTTTGTTGCTTATCATTGCTTTTGTTTTCCGAGAAGAATCACTTTTTCGGGTTTTGGCTTGTCATCAGTGTTTTTTCAGTGTTCAAACTTCAAACCAACTCATCTAAAGTTATACTCCGCTCTTCTTGTCTTTAAGTTTCAGAGTGTTTGACCAAAAATGGCAAAAGTTTATTTTCTTTGTTCTAAAATGGGATAAATGGCTTTAATCCTGAAAGAAAAAAAAAGATAGAGGGACATGTGAGTCCTACAATTCTTTTTTTTGGTTTCCCATCCGGATACAGCTTTGCCCCAACTAATCCGAATTCGACGCGAGTCGCACACCTGAGTATGGTGGGTAAGTCTTTGCGTACACGAGGACTTAAACCCCACACATCGCTTAAGCGGCGCTTACCACTTGGACCAACCCACATTGGTAGAGTCCTACAATTCTAAGTTGTTTTCCAATCCAATTCTACAATAATTTTTGTAAAAAACGAATTTTTTACCGGGGTATGGATGTAAATTCTATGAGCTTGATTGTTTGTCTCTTTGGTATAATCTTGATGCCCGGAGGACCTGATCTGTGCCTGGAGGACTTACTCCTGATGCCCGAAGGACCTGGAAGACTAATAAGAAGGACCCGGAAAAGTCCAGGGTTGTAACCCCGGAGGGACCTCCGACGCCTAAGTTAGCAAATGAGATTTTTCTCTATTATATGAGAGAGCATAAAAAGAGAGTGTTTTGGGAGCGGAGAATTGTATTCTCTGTAATACTCTTGGAGAGAGTTTCTTTGTGGAGAGTAGACTGTTTCTCAAAGAAGAATATTGTGTGTGTTTCATTCTTCCCTTGCACCCTTTTATAGAGAATTCTTGTATAGCATTTATCATAGATGTTCCTTTGGCTCCATGTAATGCTTAATAACGTTTCTCACATTTTTCCATGAGGCAAAGTAGCTAGCTGGACCTGGTCCTGGGCTTTTGTATTGGACTTGGTTCTGGACTTCTATATTGGGCCTAGGCCTGGTCCTGAGGCTTTGATTGATTTATTTCATGCTTCAACACAAGCCCCCAACTCTAAGGGATGTTGTGTAACAATTTTCCATAGAGTTTATTACTTCCAAGGTGTGCTTTGCTTTTTTGTCGCCATTAGGTATTAAACCGCTTTATTTGGCTAATTTAATCATGAGCTCCAACATATTGGATTTTGAGCCGTGAGCTTATTGAATTTATAACTATAAGCTCATCGAAAGACTAATGTGGAATTGACTCGAATTTCAATTTGCTAAAATTGAGAGCTCATAAAGCCCCCGTGTATAAGTGATCCTCTTGTAAGACAGAGGTCGAGGACCTTTTTTAGAGCTCATGTGGTGCGCTTGTCAGCTTCTGAATTTTTCTTTTGGACCTGAGCCGCCTCTCTTAAATTTGTATAAAGCCTCAATTAATTACTTACAATGGGACTTTTTGCTTTGTTGTTGTCTCTTGGAAGTCTTCTTTTCTGGACCTGAGAAGTGTATTCTTTGGTACCTTTGATATGAAGAAGTCCTTTAAATGAAGGTACCTTCGACATATGGAGGGGACCTGATATATAGAGGACCTCTAAAAGTGGGTGCCTCCTTCATGATGCAAAGAGGACCTCAAAATGTGGTACCTTCTTTATACGTTCTTGATATGCAACCCTTATTTTTTTAGACTAGTTATCCTTGGTCGTCTTTCTCTCTTTTTTTTCTCTTTTTTTAGTACGCGACTTACTTGGGCTATATATTGCCTTTAGTTGTCTTTCATTGAATAAGCGACTTACTTGGGCTATCATGCCTGAGTCGTCTCTCATGACGCAATCTCTTCTTTAGATCGTCTTTTACTGTGCGATCTCTTAGATCGTCTTTTACTGTGGGATCTCTTAGATCGTCTTTTACTGTGGGATCTCTTAGATCGTCCTTTTTCTGCGACTGAAACCAGCTATATGGCCTTTCATCATCTTACTTTGCGACCAATATAGCATGGCCTGTAGTCGTCTTTTTTGAATGTGGGATGTTCCCATTAAGTCAAGGTCCTTGGTTTGTTACTTGGGACCTTGGGGCCTCTGATTTCTTCAAGGACTTCTATTTACAAGATCCTAAGGGACCTTTAGGTCTTTAAGGACCTTATTCCATGGGCCTTTTGAGGCTTTTGATTTTCCAAGATTGTTTGAATGAGACTTTTGTAACCTCTGATGTTCAAGATTTTTGTAAAACCTCTAATTTTCAAGATCCTTGGGACCTCTGACTTTCAAGGTCTTAAAGGGTCTTTGTCGAGAGTGGCCCCTTTTAGCTGGGACCTTTGCTTTTGGGCCTTTAGAGACCTTAGAGATCTCCGATTTTTAGGGTTTGTTTGAACACCACCTTTTGAGACCTTTAATTTTCAAGGTTTTTAGATTCATTGGGACCTCTGACTGTCAAGGTCTTTGTGGATCCCAGGACCTCTGATTTTTAAGGTCGGGGATCTTAACTTTTGAGGTCCTTGAGGACTGTAGCCTATGGGCTTTGAGACCTTTGATTTTCAAGGTCTCCATAGATTTCAAAGATCTTTGATTTTCGAGGTCTTTGGGGATCTCGAGACTTTTAATTTTCAAGGTCTCCTTAGATCTCAATTTTAGAACCTTTGACTTTCAAAGTCTTCAGAGATTTTGGGATCTCTTTTCTTCAAAGTTTTTGGAGATATCAGGACCTTTGATTTTCAAGGTCAAGAATCCTAATTTCAGAGGTCTCTAGGGACATGTATTCAAAGGAGCCTCATTTAGATCATGGACCTTCTTTTTAGAGGTCTTTAAGGAGAATAGCCTGGGGCCCTTTTGGTGCCTGTGTTGACGCAAGGTCTTTGGGGATTTTAGAACCCCTGAATTTAAAGATCTTTATGGATCTCCTTTGGGGACCTTTTCTTGGGAAGGTCTCCTTCTTTAGGCTCTTGATGAAGATCCTAAGCCAGAGAATAGTTGTGTTTGCTATTACGCATTGCATAGGCAAGCCTGCAACTTTATACTGCACGTGTTAGGTCACGTCTTTGTATTGCTCATGTGAGAGTGAGTGCGCAGGTTAGGCCGCGGCTTTGGGAAGTACATGCAAGACTCCAACTTATGAGTGTGCGGTTTAAGCCCCGACTTTGGATGTCTGACTGGCATTCTTTAGCAGATTACTATTGCCAGCTCTTATACCTTGCAAGGAGAGCTTTTAACCTTCTATTGAAGTCTTTCCTTTGCAAGTCCTCTCTCAGAGGCACTTAGTTTGGAGGACCTCGACCTTCTAAGCCTTCTATCAATAAGTCTCTCAGAGAGAAGGCTTTGATAAAAATTTGAAAACTGAGCTTTGGAACTCCTTTAGAAATAGCAAAGTTTCAGAAAGTCTTTATTTACCGGAACCAATAGCAAGAATCATTTGATGGAATATAAGAAGGGAACTTGCGTTGTTTTTAACTTTTTTAGGGCGTAAAGTAGGGCTGAGCAAAAAAACCGGGCCGACCGAGCCGTGCTGATACCGAGGTTAAACCGACGGCATTGTTTCGAAAATTGGGTAAGTCCACGAGCCACCCCGCATTTCTGTACTGTGGAAGCCCGTATCCCAATTTAATAAAAATAAAATAATTAAATGAAAAAGAGTTACCAAAATACTCTTGAAAAACCCGGGGTACAAAAACCGATGCTTCGGTATACAAATATTTTCCATGAAAATATATTAACCACGAGATGTCATAAAAGTAAATGAAATTAACCGGCTTAACAAGTAGTAAGCCATCACGGCATCACGCCGACATAACATCTCAAAATCAAACTCTGGCAAATACCGATATGAAGGTAGAACATTTATGACATCTCGAATTAATTATCATACAGCGGAAGATAAAATAATAACAAAATCAGTGTAGAAAAATGACATGCATATGGCCCTATGGATCCCACCGAGAGATGATGCACAACTACCTGCTGAAGTGTCTGCGTCTGAACTCCGAGTCGACGGTATAAGTGAGTCTGCACGCTAACTAAAGTCTGAAAAACAACGGTGGCGATTATGTGAGTCGCCTACTCAGTGAACATTAAAAGTTTAAATATACATGAAAGTGAAGTCATGCTCGTAGGGTGAGTAGCTCACGAGCACAAGTACAGCATACAAGCAAATCAGAATCACACACCATCACATAAATGTTTTATTGTATTATAGCTCGTATTGTTTGAGCTCAATGCGTTATCTTATTGTTATCATTATTATTATTTTTATTATTATGGGCCCTCTACTGTGAGTCAAGTCTCGGTAGCGCATCTGATCAGATCAGGGTGTGAAACCCAAATGTCGAACCTCAGAAGGGGTAGATTCTGAGGCCAAAAACCACTGATAAATCTCAAGTGGCCGCTAGCTACCTGAGGGTGCACTCAGACACACCTAACCGGTGCAAGTCTTCCAGGGGTGCACCTACATCCCCTGGGCATGCTAAACAGCATAATGTGACCCGAGGTACCCAACCCTCCTCGGGGCTACCAACCGACACCACAGTAGAATTTAGTATTTTATCCTTATTTACTTTTTTTACATTTCTTTTGAGATACATTATGTCATTGAGGGATGTGTGCACTGTAAGTGTCCCTGTTTCATCCGGGCCTGCGGCCCATAATCACACATTATCACCAAGGCATATTACATGTTATTTTTCATAGCAGTGTTCCATATAGAAATTTAGACATGTGAGATCAATCAGGCATACAATTCCAATCATCGCATGTAGCAAACAAGGCAAGTAAACAAACAAACCACACCAACATGAATTCACAAAACATATATAAAAAGACTTGTAATGTCACCTCAAAAAATGCAGATTATGACTTCTCCCCGATCCGAGTCTACAGCTCCCGAGGTATCTCCCGTGCCTGAATACCGGTACATGATATAATCACTAAACCCATTTAGGAGTAAAAACGTGTATGTATGCTAAGGTATGCTCTAATCGAGTAACTCCCGACCCTAACTATCCGATTATAAGATTTCCGGGTCTAAGTCCTAAAGGATATTTCCTCATCCATAACTCCAACAGTTGCGGGTCTAAGGTTCATCGTTTTTAGTCCGTTAACAATTCTCGGGCCTAAAACCCACTAAATCTTAAATCACAAATTCCGGGCCTTGGGCCCACTTCCTCAAGTCGTATTTTACCGATTATGAAAATGGGCTTCAAGCCCGTTCTTAAAGTCCGTGAATTTATTTATCCGAGTTTAGGTCTTAAGTTCGTAACTTAAGTCCAATTACACATCCTAAGCTTCAAATTGAAATTATTGGGCCTGGGCTCGGTTTTTCCTAAAACCGTCCTAAAGCCATCCCGAGCCCAAGGTTAATCGGCCTAAAGTCTATTCGTGTCGGTAGGTTCTCCCGACCACACACTCTAACTCACCGCTCTCGGAAATCCACAATTCACTTAATAAAAATAAATGTATATTTCGGTAAATAAATTCAAAATTTAAGTACACGACAAAACCGAGACAAAAACAAAGGATTATACCGTCTAAGCAAGAGATATATGTCGTTGGACAGAATTCGAGCCTTCGTCGGAAGATTCCCGAGCCCTCGCCGGAACAGTGCACGCTCGCCGGATTCCGGTCACCTCGCCGGAAAAATTTTCCAAAACTACAAACAACTCAAATTCGTACACAAGAGGTGCTTGATTTGTGTACACACAACCCAACAACAAACTGCAACAATCCTGACATAAAACAAAACCTCTACTTCAACAACATCACACGAATCAAACAAGAAAAAGAGACTTTGGATCCTTTACCGGAAAAAGGCTACACACGGACCGAATCTACAGACCCGTACTTCAATTCAAACCCGAGCACCCTTACCGCCAGACACACCCTACAACAACCACGTCCAAAAATCGACCCCAACATCACCATCGCCGGCAGCAAACAACACACCACAACACAACCGAACCACCACGCCCCGACACAAACCACCAGCCGAGTCAACCAACACCACCAGCCCGCCGGAAACCCAACAACAACCGCGCACACGCCACCATCCACGAAGCCATCCGCCACCAGACACATCACCGTCCACCCCCACACACACACAACCACCGCCGGAAACAACACACAGAACCACCCAGACCGAAATCAATTCAGCACAAACCCACAAATCGAAAGGGCGAAACAGAGGGGAATCAAGGAAGAGAGGAATTGTTGGCTTACCTCGTTGAGGGTGCTGCCGTACACGAGACGGGGCCAAGCTTGCTCTTGGTTCCTCTCGTTTGTCACGGCCAAGTCGACCTCGAGCTCTCGCCACACTACTCGCGACGGTGGTGGCTCACGAGGACAGGAGCAAGGGGTAAAGATGATGATGATGGCGGTGATTTTGTGTCCCAGCGACGGCGACACAGGAAGTAGGAGGGAGGATGTATGGCGGCGGCGGCGGCAGTTTTTGCGAGAGGGAGCAGAGAGGACGGAAGGAAGAGAAAGAGAAGAGGGGAGATAAGAAAAGGAGAGGAAGAGAATCAGGAAAAGATAAGAATAGAAAAGAGGAAGAGAAGGTGGGGGACATAGCCGTTGCAGAAGCGGCGGCTGGGTGGAGAGGCAACGGTAGGGAAGGAAAAAAAAGAAAAGTAAAGAAGAGAAAGAAGAGGTGAAGGAGAAGGAAGAAGGGAGGCGGCTGGGGTTAGGGTGTGACCCGCCAGCTGACGACACGTCGTTGGCTGGGCGCGGTCAACCCGCCTCAGTTGACCAGCCCTTTCTTTTTTTTTTTTTTAAAAAACCTTAAAACGATGTAGTTTCGATCGAAGACTCAACAAGACCCGTGCTTCACCCCGAAACACATTCCGATATCAACGAAACCCGAAGCATGAGAAATCTCAACTGGAAATTGACATTTCCAAGGAAAAATAATTTATTTCCTCGACTAAAACTCGAAATACTTCAAGGGTAAAATTGAAATAAATTTCCGAAAATTCCGAAAATCAAATTATAAAATCCGGGGCGTTACAGTTCTACCCCACTTAAGGAAATTTCGTCCTCGAAATTCAATCATCAAGTCCGTAGGTCCTACCACGATAAGTTTCTGGTATTCTCCACCAGGTGTCCGAACTCATTGCGAGATGTCGCTTATACCCTTAAGCGGTGTTTCTCCTGTCTATAAAAACCGAACCTCATAATTGAGAACTCACTCACGACCATGGACTCACCACTAAGATCCCGTACTACCTCTGACTCAGAGAATGACAGTTACATCGGTGGCAGAGCTTTCCCGACAAGCTCCGATGAAGAACCCCCGAAGAAGCGGTTCAAGACCAACATCATCGGCCTAATGGAGCATATGGTGATTCCCCCAAGACGGCGAAAGAAGCGTGTAAGCAAGGAAGGACCTTCTGGTAACAAGGATGCAAAAGATAAGAAAGGCAAAGCAACGGCTGAGGGCAGCACACCACTGCAGACAATAAAGCAGCTAGACACCTCACTGAAGAAGGTCAGCTCAGCGGTGATGCAGATTGAATTGGCCTGTATGGGACTCTCTTCTCAGATCGCGAACATTCAAGAAGTTGTAAAAGACCTGAAAAATCATGTAACTCCGTAGAGTGTTTCCCTTTTGTTGTACCATGTTGAGAAATCAATAAAATAAGCTTTCTTCTTAAATCGAAATACTTCTGTTGCGAAATCTCGTGTTAAACAGATTAAAACTAGCAATAAAGGTATGAAATTAAACATAAGGGAATTATAAACGAACTAAAACTCGTTTAATAAAGTCAAAAAGACATTAAGAGGTGAAAACAACCATGTTTCCATGTTCGGCGCCCTAGACCGATCGTGAACATCCTCGATCCCAAACGTAACGTACACAGTTAACGGTGACGTCTGTTAGCCTCGTGAAAAAGATACTCGTTAACTGGCAAGGCGATGATCACGGGAGTGTCCTGTGTCCCTCGAAAGACACGTTACCCACTTGTCCACAATTGTCCGTATGAGCCAAAAACGTCTGTCTCGTCCCGCATCTCTCCACGCTGTCCGAACAGTTGTAAGCTTGTCGCACACGCACTCTACTCGAGGTGTGGTCCACACGGTCTAGCCACAACGTTCACGAGTGCATGTGACAAAGATGTAGGAACAAGTCTTAAAGAGACCAAATTGAAGTAGCCCGGGAAATTGAAAATTTAAAGGTAGAGAAGGACAGATAACTTCTGGCATTTATTTCCCGAACAACAAACACATAACGCGTTCAATATTAAATGAAGCAACGGTAAAGTTTCAAAGAGTAAAAACTTGAAATTCGAAAGCACTAAACACGCTCCTCCTAAGGTTATAAAAGACAGTAGGGTGAGGAGTAAGTCATCAAAATCGTTTTGTAGCAACCACACGCCCAGACAAAGAATTCTCCAAAACTCAAGAATAACCAAAACACTTACACGCCCAAAACACATTGCCTGCCCCATCATCAGTTTTCTTTGTCGAAGGTGCCAACCTCGGCAGAAGGAATCGACTGGCCTACAGCATGGTCAATGAGCGTGCCGAAGAACTACCAAACGAGCTCGGTAGGATGCCCCGGCTGGTCTTCGTCGACGAGCTCTACTCATCGCAGTTCTTTGTCACTCCAATGGAAGAGGTGATCTACCTGCAGGATCGCGGCACTCTGAGGACATCCTACTACGGATCGGCAAACTCCGTGATGTTCTTCATCTCCGACAGGCTTCAGGAATTCAACCTGGAGTCCACTTGCCAGACGGTGGAGCAAGGTGCATACTACCAGCTTGCGATGACGGCCCAAAGCATACCCAGAATGACGCGCTTACCTCCAACTTGGCCCAAGGTACGGCTGCTGGTGTGGAACTGTAGAGGAGTTGCAAGGCGCGCTCAGGAGTTCACACGTACGCTGAGGGACTTGAAGAACCAGTACAAACCGAATATGGTTCTTCTGACGGAGACTCAGTGGCAACCTCGGGACGATCACGGCCTCATCCCCCTCCGATTCCCTCAAGCTAACCGGTACGAGATTCCTGGCCAGCGCGACAGAGGCGGCATGTGGCTCTCGTGGAGCGACAGAGTCACGGTCAACGTCAACAGCGATCCCAACAGCTTCCGTGTCAACGTCGTTCCGAACCGTTAGATGTATTTTCCATTTTAATAAAATATCAAAATCGTTGTAATATTTCCCCTTTTTATAAACTATAAAATATCAAATCAATGTAATGTTTCCACTTTGTAATATGAGTATTTGCAATATTAATAATATTTGTATTTTCGCTTATTTATGGCATAAATTCATTCTATCCTTCAGCATTGTACATGTCTTGCGGTGGATCCATAGTAATGCCTATATGAATGCGAACAAGTCGAAAAAAATGTTTTTAGAAATCATAAATCTGGAACAGGCTTATGCACAGGGAAAAATCACTTTGAAAACCCAAAGATCTGAAGCCCGCTCCGCTACCAACTGTGGAAGCCCGTACCCCAATTTAATAAAAATAAAATAATTAAATGAAAAAGAGTTACCAAAATACTCTTGAAAAACCCGGGGTACAAAAACCGATGCTTCGGTATACAAACATTTTCCATGAAAATGTATTAACCACGAGATGTCATAAAAGTAAATGAAATTAACCGGCTTAACAAGTAGTAAGCCATCACGGCATCACGCCGACATAACATCTCAAAATCAAACTCTGGCAAATACCGATATGAAGGTAGAACATTTATGACATCTCGAATTAGTTATCATGCAGCGGAAGATAAAATAATAACAAAATCAGTGTAGAAAAATGACATGCATATGGCCCTATGGATCCCACCGAGAGATGATGCACAACTACCTGCTGAAGTGTCTGCGTCTGAACTCCGAGTCGACGGTATAAGTGAGTCTGCACGCTAACTAAAGTCTGAAAAACAACGGTGGCGATTATGTGAGTCGCCTACTCAGTGAACATTAAAAGTCTAAATATACATGAAAGTGAAGTCATGCTCGTAGGGTGAGTAGCTCACGAGCACAAGTACAGCATACAAGCAAATCAGAATCACACACCATCACATAAATGTTTTATTGTATTATAGCTCGTATTGTTTGAGCTCAATGCGTTATCTTATTGTTATCATTATTATTATTTTTATTATTATGGGCCCTCTACTGTGAGTCAAGTCTCGGTAGCGCATCTGATCAGATCAGGGTGTGAAACCCAAATGTCGAACCTCAGAAGGGGTAGATTCTGAGGCCAAAAACCACTGATAAATCTCGAGTGGCCGCTAGCTACCTGAGGGTGCACTCAGACACACCTAACCGGTGCAAGTCTTCCAGGGGTGCACCTACATCCCCTGGGCATGCTAAACAGCATAATGTGACCCGAGGTACCCAACCCTCCTCGGGGCTACCAACCGACACCACAGTAGAATTTAGTATTTTATCCTTATTTACTTTTTTTACATTTCTTTTGAGATACATTATGTCATTGAGGGATGTGTGCACTGTAAGTGTCCCTGTTTCATCCGGGCCTGCGGCTCATAATCACACATTATCACCAAGGCATATTACATGTTATTTTTCATAGCAGTGTTCCATATAGAAATTTAGACATGTGAGATCAATCAGGCATACAATTCCAATCATCGCATGTAGCAAACAAGGCAAGTAAACAAACAAACCACACCAACATGCATTCACAAAACATATATAAAAAGACTTGTAATGTCACCTCAAAAAATGCAGATTATGACTTCTCCCCGATCCGAGTCTACAGCTCCCGAGGTATCTCCCGTGCCTGAATACCGGTACATGATATAATCACTAAACCCATTTAGGAGTAAAAACGTGTATGTATGCTAAGGTATGCTCTAATCGAGTAACTCCCGACCCTAACTATCCGATTATAAGATTTCCGGGTCTAAGTTCAAAAGGATATTTCCTCATCCATAACTCCAACAGTTGCGGGTCTAAGGTTCATCGATTTTAGTCCGTTAACAATTCTCGGGCCTAAAGCCCACTAAATCTTAAATCACAAATTCCGGGCCTTGGGCCCACTTCCTCAAGTCGTATTTTACCGATTATGAAAATGGGCTTCAAGCCCGTTCTTAAAGTCCGTGAATTTATTTATCCGAGTTTAGGTCTTAAGTTCGTAACTTAAGTCCAATTACACATCCTAAGCTTTAAATTGAAATTATTGGGCCTGGGCTCGGTTTTTCCTAAAACCGTCCTAAAGCCATCCCGAGCCCAAGGTTAATCGGCCTAAAGTCTATTCGTGTCGGTAGGTTCTCCCGGCCACACACTCTAACTCACCGCTCTCGGAAATCCATAATTCACTTAATAAAAATAAATGTATATTTCGGTAAATAAATTCAAAATTTAAGTACACGACAAAACCGAGACAAAAACAAAGGATTATACCGTCTAAGCAAGAGATATATGTCATTGGACAGAATTCGAGCCTTCGTCGGAAGATTCCCGAGCCCTCGCCAGAACAGTGCACGCTCGCCGGATTCCGGTCACCTCGCCGAAAAATTTTCCAAAACTACAAACAACTCAAATCCGTACACAAGAGGTGCTTGATTTGTGTACACACAACCCAACAACAAACTGCAACAATCCTGACATAAAACAAAACCTCTACTTCAACAACATCACACGAATCGAACAAGAAAAAGAGACTTTGGATCCCTTACCGGAAAAAGGCTACACACGGACCGAATCTACAGACCCGTACTTCAATTCAAACCCGAGCACCCTTACCGCCAGACACACCCTGCAACAACCACGTCCAAAAATCGACCCCAACATCACCATCGCCTGCAGCAAACAACACACCACAACACAACCGAACCACCACGCCCCGACACAAACCACCAGCCGAGTCAACCATCACCACCAGCCCGCCGGAAACCCAACAACAACCGCGCACACGCCACCATCCACGAAGCCAGCCGCCACCAGACACATCACCGTCCACCCCCACACACACACAACCACCGCCGGAAACAACACACAGAACCACCCAGACCGAAATCAATTCAGCACGAACCCACAAATCAAAAGGGCAAAACAGAGGGGAATCAAAGAAGAGAGGAATTGTTGGCTTACCTCGTTGAGGGTGTTGCCGTACGCGAGACGGGGCCAAGCTTGCTCTTGGTTCCTCTCGTTTGTCACGGCCAAGTCGACCTCGAGCTCTCGCCACACTACTCGCGACGGCGGTGGCTCACGAGGACAGGAGCAAGGGGTAAAGATGATGATGATGGCGGTGATTTTGTGTCCCAGCGACGGCGACACAGGAAGTAGGAGGGAGGATGTATGGCGGCGGCGGCGACAGTTTTTGCGAGAGGGAGCAGAGAGGACGAAAGGAAGAGAAAGAGAAGAGAGGATTACCGTACCGACGTTTTGCTTTCCGCTCCTTTTTCCTTTTGACAGTCCCACTTGCTTGCGAGAATGCCTTTTCTTCTTATGGAAAACACTACGTAGACCTTCTCTTCCATTGCTTTGCATAAAATTTCATTATATGCGCTCGTTGAAGAGGTCCTTCTTTGGAGTGATCTTCACAAACTTATTATGAAATTTTGGTCCTAGGATTCCTTACTTGGGAATTCTCAAGGAAGGTCCTCATTATAGAGGTCACTTTTTTAAGAGGTCTTCATGAACTCATTATGGAAGCATTGCTTCTGAGGTCTCTTGTTTGGAAAGGTCCCAAGGAACTTTCATTTTAGATGAATGATCCCTTCTTTGGGAGTTCTCAAGGAAGTTCCTTTTTAGAGAGGTCTCCATGATACTTATTATGAAAGCATTGCTTCTGAGGTCCCTTTTTTGGGAAGGCCCCAAGGAATTTCCATTTGAGAGGACCATAAGGTTCTTCATTCTAGAGACCTCTAGGATCCTTCTTTGAGAGGTCCTTGGTGCTCTTTTAGTTATCCAAACAAATTTGCAATATCCAGCTCCTTATGTTGCACAACAGGTTCTGCTTCCTGTATCTTGGTGTAGTTTGGATACTAGGGCCTCTATTTGGTACTTCATGATTTATGGCTCATGCGGCTATTACTTTGTTCCTCATGGATATAAGTACCTCTACAGCTTGTTCAGCACCGGATGCTTCTTAATTTCTAGAAACCATGCTTGATAGTTCATGACTCCCGAATATTTCGTCCTTTATTAGGAGCTCTTATAATTTAGGTGCCTTTGACATTCATTAGTGGACTTGGAAGCTTGTGGCTACCTTATAGAATTAAGTACCTCTTCTATGTGCTTGATAGCTTCTTGGAGCTTATCATTTTGCCTAAATGCTCTTCAAGCCTTGTTTTAGCGCATAATCCATTGTGGTTCCTCTAGACATGGTTTGGATTGCCCAATTTGAATGTCTCTCCACACCTTGTCAGCTCATGCTGACTTTGGATTTTGTCAATTTCCAAACAGGCCCTAATTCTCTCTCTTTGTGTGTTTACGACTCCAAAGGTCGGTTCCAAATTCTTTCTTTTTTATTTTTGGAGAATTCGGTTCCAAAGATGATATATATATAAAAATCTTATTTACAAGTCCCCCTGTGTGTTTTCAAAGAGAACCATCGAACATAAGCAAAAATTTAGATAGAGAGAGAGGCGATGTTAACAGACAAGGGAGCTTCAGAGCTGCCGCTTTCGCAGCCACAACGTAAGAGATTACTGTTGCCGTCTACTTGCTCTTTACCATCCAATCCATCACTTGGTTGGTGGTGTATTTGGTGCTCCTTGGGGTGCTTTAGTCCTCTGGTCATTCAGGTTGGATGGGAAGGTCGCCACCGATTTGCGTGTCGACGTACTTTGTTACCCCCAAAAAGCTGCTCGTATCAAGGGCGCACCATCCATTTTGTTCAAAGCACATTGTGAGCCTCCTCCTCCTCCTCGATTTAATTGATGTTGTTTTTCTTCTATATATTTTCTCCTTTCTTTCTTTCTCCCCTCACTCTTTTGTCCGAGTTTCCCCAAATCTAATCTTGTTTTGCCTGTTTCCTTGTGCAGTTGAATAGCATGAGAAATTCTGTGGTGCTCTTGTCTTCCGTTTATGCGCAGGTTGATGGTAGATTTAATGGGATGTAACGGGAGGATGCTGCGTTGACAATGGCTGAAGAAGATGACAATGTAATAATTGAAAAACTGGAAAAAAGTTTTCTGATTTTGAAAAGAAAATATTATTAACTAAAACATTAATGATATTGTTATTCTGAATGACCGTGCTCATAAAGACTCGGATCAATGTGGTTCGGAGATGCATTTACGCCCACTGAGCATGAAAGGAGTCCATATTTAACGGGTTGCACCGTCGAATACCTGTGTATCCCTACCAACAACATATTCTACTCCAAATGAGCCAAGAAAAAAAAGCAGTGTAAAAGGAAAAATGTACAAGATGTAAGCTCCATAAGTAGGTGTACCGGAAACACAGAATTATTAATTGAGATTCAGCAATCCTAAAGTCTCCATGTAACTATGCCCAAACCCTACTGTGGTTTTGCAACTAAACACAGTATAACCATTTTTCCAGTCTCAACATCATACAAAGTTACAAAACCAGGTCCTTATCATAAACAATGATGTAAAAAATGGATTTTTTACCGGGGTATGGATGTAAATTCCTTGGGCTTGATTGTCTGACTCTTTGGCATAATCTTGATTCCCGGAGGACTTGATCTCTATGCCTGGAGGACTTACTCCTCATGCCCGAAGGACCTGATCTCTATGCCTGGAGCACCTGCAAGACTAACAAGAAGGACTCGGGGAGTCCAGGGTTGTGACCCCGGGAGAACCTGAGTTTAGTCTCTTTGTAGAAAGTGAAGTGTGTGGAAATATTGAATCTGGTGCTCCTTTTTATAGGGGATTTGCACAAGGTTTTAGGGCATAAAGCCTCTTGAAATTCTTCCAAAATGAGTAAAACGTGGATTATTAGAAATCTAATGCTCACTCTTTATTGAATGCCTTTAATGATCTTAAAAACCTTATCTTAGCATTTATGGCGCAAAACCATGCTTCATCACAGCCCCTGACTCTGAGGGGAATTGCGCATCAATTTTCTTTAGAGTTTACTACTTCCAAGGTGTGCTTTGCTTTTTCGTCGCCATTAGGTATTAAACCGCTTTATTTTGCCAATTCAAACATGAGCTCCAACGTATTGATTTTGAGC
This sequence comes from Turnera subulata, assembly GCA_028386065.3. NCBI lineage: Eukaryota > Viridiplantae > Streptophyta > Magnoliopsida > Malpighiales > Passifloraceae > Turnera > Turnera subulata. The sequence goes on from JAKUCV010005441.1 coordinate 15,732, forward strand.
TATGAGCTTATTGAATTTTCAGCTATAAGCTCATTGTAAGACCATTGTAGAATTGGCTCGAATTTCAATTTGCTAAAATTGAGAGTTCATAAAGCCCCCTTTTGTAACTGATCCTCTTATAAGGTAGAGGTGGATTTTTTTTTTAGAGCTCACGTGGTGCGCTTTTCAGCTTCTGCACTTTTTTTGGACCTGAGAAGCCTCCCTTAAATTTGTATAAAGCCTCCATTAATTACTTATAATGTGACTTTTTGCTTTGTTGTTGTCTCATAGAGATCCTTTTTTTGGACCTGAGATGTGTACCCTTTGGTACCTCTAATATGAGGAGGTCCTTTAAATGAAGGTACCTTCGACATATGGAGGGGATCTGATATATAGAGGACCTCTGAAAGTGGGTGCTTCCTTCGCGATACAAAGAGGACCTCAGAATGCGGTAACTTCTTTGTATGTTTCCTGATGAGTATGTATTTTGCACTCATTCACGGGTTCTTTCAACGTTTTTAACTTGGAAAATGTTTATTTATTTTATTTATCCGTATTGTTTTTAGTATTTTTCTCCCTTTTATCTTTTTATTTCCTTTTCTTTAGGTTTTAACATTTTTATGTAGAAATTAGAAATAAATGTTGGATTTCCAGACAAGATGTGTAGTTCCAGTATAGGCTACCTATGCGAAGTGTTCCGGCCCATGCATCCCTGGATACGTGGCAAGACGAGAAGAAGCCTCTCAGAATTTGGGCAAAAAATCCTCATAAGTGTAGCCCAGAATCATGTGGACTAATTTATGGTGGCCCAAAATCCTTGGAGAAAAAAGAAAAGAAGAAAGGAATGAAAAACCCAACTTGGAAGAATGGGTTCACGTGAAAAGCTCACCCATCCATGCAACTTTGCATGTGCTTTTCGATGACCTCATCCAGGAAAGAAAGAGTCCAACTCCAAGTGGCCACACATGTATGAAGATACCCTCCTCTCACGTTGCATGAAAAGTGGAAGGAAGGAGGTTGTTTTGTTGGCTAATTTTGGAGGGAAGAAGTGGTCCTCCACTTCCTATTTTTTGGCGCAAAAGTAAGGAGCCACACATGCTCCACTTTTGGCTCATTTTTTAAGACATTTCCAGCCACATAATGGTCCCCTCTTGCACTATAAAAGGCAAGACACATCAAGACTTCTGGCATTACTCAGTTCTGCAAAATACACAAAAAGAGTAGCTTCGTTTAGCTTTGAATTTATTTCTACTCTTTGGCTTCTTGTAAGCATTAGAATTCTAGCTTTGGCATTTTGGAAAGCATTTTTAGCTTGGAAGTTCTCACCTACTTTGTTCAAGATTGGTTTATATGTTCTTGTAACTTATTTTCTACCTTGAATTAAATATAATGCATTATTTTCAAGTGGTTGTTATTTCCTTTATGTCTTGCTAAAATTCTTGTCTAGGATTAGGGGATGAACTTGTTAATGTTTCTATGCTTATTTAATTAAAGTTTTATTTCTGAATTTATTCTCTTTTAATCCGGTACTGATACTTCACTATGTTAATTGTCTGATCACCAATTAGCATAAATCCATAATAGGAAAACGTTAAGTGATAGCGTCGTTTGCCTGTAGAAAAACAATAACCGGGCCATAAAAACCGACCTCGAGGGAGGCGTGCTTTTTATTGGAGATTAAGCAGGTAAATTTCTTAATACTTTTAGTTTATTTCATCACTGGCAAATGGATAGTGGACATAAAGTAGGAAGGGATTTTACGGCACTACGAGAGTAGGTTATCGATCTAGCTTAGATTTACCGTTTCTTTTAAGATAGTTTATTTTCAGAAATAATTCATAGATTTTACATACGCTAGCTATGTGGTAACAGAACATGGTCTGCTTATGCTGAGCTTAATTACATGGAAATGTTGGCAAGGAATTCCCCTCCTAGATGTTTAATATTTATCGAATTTTAATTGTTTCTATTCGCTTTCGTTTTCCGGTTCAAACATCAAACCTCTCAGTTTTATTATCTCTCTAGATAATCACAAATTGCTCGGTTAAGTAGTATTTAACAAAGATCTCTGTGAGACGACCTTGTGTGCTACAAAAATCCTGTATACTTGCAGGAAGCTATCAAGTTTTTGGCGCCGTTGCCGGGGATCAGCGTTAATATTATTTAACTTTATGATTAGGTTAATCTAAAATTTTATTTTTCATTTTCTTTTTCACCCGTTTGAAACAACAACAGGAAAATCAAACTTTTCAGTCATAGTTGGAGAGTGCTTACCCTCCTGGTTGTTTACAACGACATTGGATTTTTCGCCCCCATAGCCATTCGACGATATTTGGGACAGAAGCCTTGTTGGTTTATTGTCGTTGGAGAAAACAGTTGAAGTCTGCTTGGAAACATATCTGCTACTACCGATCACAAAGGGCCACCGACACGACAGGCTCCTGAAACGTACGAAGGATTTTGGTGGTAAGAGTATTAGAATTTCCTCAATGATTTCAGTTGGCAGAAGAGTACTTTGGCGTGGGATCTGCAGTCTTCTTGTCACGCCCCGAACCCAAAAAAAAAAAAGAAATGGGAAAAAAAAGAGGAAATAGTGTGGACAATGTGGCTCAAACCTACATCCTAAAGTAACATTTGCCATTGAGCTAAATGTGTATGTCTGATAAGTTTGAGTGCAAGTGTTTAATAACCAATTAGAGAGTTAAGGCGGTTAAAAAAATAAATAAAAAGATTACGTGGTCATCGCTAGTAGTATTTTCCGGGAGAGTCATAAAAAGATTTTTTACGGTATCTGGTTTTATATGCTATGGATCATATTTTAGTTTTATTTATTTATGATTAATTAAGTACTGTTCCTTGTTTATTGGGCTCTTTAACCATTTACTGAGGGGCCTAACTTCATTATCATTATTTATTTTAGCTGCGCAGGTTTTTAAAGATGATTCTTGGCTAGAGAAGTATAAGTGAACAAAGTTTGAGTTCAGGTTTAATATTTGATGTACTTTTGAGGACATGTATTTTTGGTTAGTTGTATTGTATGGTTTGAGGGAAGATTGTAGCTGCAAGATGAGTTGGTAGATATTATGAAGTGTATTTTATGCAGGTGCTGACAAAATTTTATGTACATCCTAGTTAATTTAAAGATTGAAGAGTAAGTTTAAGGACATCCGGAAGCGGGGTGTCACACTTCTCCTTTGCGCTGCCGCCTCCATCCTTCCACGCTCCATGTCTTTCTTTAGAATTCTAGATCTAATATAATAAATTAGGTCCGATATAAATATTTACACAAAAAAAATAGGTCTAATATTCCAATGTTAGATGCATTTTGAGTCCTTTTTCTCCCGCAAAATTCGTTTCACTCCTCAGTAATTTGCGATCACCAATTAAATTCTAAACTCGTTACACTGAATTTGATTTCTGTTAAAAGATTATTTAGATATGCAGTTGCGAAGTTAAACATAATTTTTAGAGGAAGCAATATAATTTTTTTGGTGTAATAATAATATCGATTTATATTAAAAAATTGAAAATGGTAAAAAATGTTTTAAAAAATTGACGTTATGCATACCAAAAAAATTGAAGTCCTAAAGCTTTTAATTTTTTTTTTTGTTGCTAATCGTATGCTTTGTTATTGAGACATTAAAAAATTACATCAGAGTGAGAACGGCCATTACGCATGAGCGGATGACCGAAAGTCCACGAACTGAAAAATGTCTAAAAAAGAAACTGAACTCTCCGCAGGACAAAATGCAAATGCTCAGGTACAAAGTATGCGGATAAACTTATGACTATGCCATGACCGTAAGAACTCTGAGTAGGAAAAACTAAGACTCGTACTGAAGGGAAACCGAGGGTGGATGATCTTGAACCAGTAGGATGTCCTGACGATGATCAGATCGAAGAGCAAATCCATAAGCACCGGTTTCTGATTGAAGACCAAGGCGTTTCGTGCAAGCCAAATGGACCAAACATTAGCACACCCTAACAACATCCAAGCCAAGTGATTATGGCGAGCGCCCGAGAGAACAAGCCATTGTAGAAACCAGCTTTCCAAAGACTCCAGAGCAATCCAAGGAACCCCCCACCAAGCACAAACCCGCTGCCAGATTACGGTAGCTAGTCGGCAGTGTAGGAATAAGTGTCGCGTATCCTCCATTGACCGGCGGCAAAAAGGGAACAGGGAGCCTGCAATCATGACTAAGCCACGTAGGAAAAGTGAAGCACGAACTGCCAGCCCATCATGCAAAGCAAGCCACAAGAACGCCTCAATCTTTGGTGGGGCAATAGACATCCAGACTAATGGGCGATTGGGACTGTAGGCAAGCCCTTCACTGATAAAGCAGTAACGAGACCTGGAAGTATAAATCCCAGAATCATCATGAAGCCAGACCCAGCCATCCTCCTAGGTAGGAGAAAAAGTCACCCCATCTAGAGCCTCTTGGATAGCCATGACATCAACCATCTCCCAATCATACAATGCCCGCTTCCACCAACGACTAGCTCCATCCTACAAGAGTCTAGAGGAGGAGACCGACACAAGGGACGCATCAGGGTCAGTGAATAGCGAATATAGGCGGCTGAATTGCTCCTTAAGACGGCCAAAGGGAGACCACAGGTCAGCCCAAAAAACAACACGGCTACCATTTCCAACTCGCAAAGACAGTCCATCGCCCAAAAGAGAATTAGAGCCACCCGACACAAGACAACTCTGAAGAATGTGAGCCCAAGTAGGAGAGAGCCGGGATACAAGGAAGGAAGGTGAAAAAGAGCAGGGAGATGCCACACACTTAGCAAACAACAATCTACGCCATAACAGCCCTTCATGCGTATGGAAACGCCAAAACCACTTAAAGAGCAAAGTCATATTGCTGGTGGCGAGGTCCTGCACACCGAGACCCCCTTTAGACTTAGGGAGGGTCACCTGCGACCACGGAACAAGGCAAAGCTTCCTCCTCCCCGGTGTACCACCCCACAAGAAAACACGTTAGATTTGTATCAGCCTCCGAAACACCATGGTGGGAACTTTGAACATAGAGAGGAAATAAAGGGGAAGGAGAAGAGAGGGCTGACTTCAATAAAACAATACGACCAGCAAAGGACACAAGCTTTCCTTTCCAAGAATGTAATCTCGAATGACACTTCTGAGTAACAGGCTGCCAGTGTTTGCTTAACCTCATATTGGCCCCTAAAGGAAGGCCTAAATAAGTAAAGGGCAGTTGATCAACTTTGCAAAACAGATGAGCAGCAAAAGAGCTAACTTTCTGGTCAAAAAGATGTATACCAGCCAATCCACTCTTATATTAATTAATGCTCAACCCGGATAACATCTCAAAACAGCGCAATACACGCTTCAAGTTAAGCAAAGAATCCAAGTTCGCTGCTGTGAAGAAGATTGTATCGTTTGCAAATTGTAGAAGAGATAAAGATATACCATGAACAGAAACTGGCTCAACTAAACCCAGATGGATAGCTCGATTGACAAGAGAGGAGAGGCCCTTAGCTGCTAATAGAAAAAAGAATGGGGATAGGGGGTCAACCCTGCTTCAACCCCTTCTGCATACTGAATTGAGGGGCTGGTGAGCCATTCACTAAAACTTCCAAAGTAGAGGAAGTCAAGCAAGCACGAATCTAAGATAACCATTTGGTCCTAAAACCCATACGAGATATGACATCAAAAAGATACGGCCAAGAGACCGAGTCATAAGCTTTCTTAAAGTCAATTTTCCAAATAATGGTTTTCTTGGAGGATTTCTTCAAGGAATGAACAAGCTCAGAAGCAACCATAAAGCAGTCCATAATATTCCAACCTGCAATATGTTGGCTTTGATCTTCAAAGAATTCAGTTTAATCACAAGAACATCGATGTTGAACTCAAAACATCGATGTTGTGATGTTTCGGAAACTTCAAATAATCTGCCGAACAGCTAGAACATCGATGTTGGTAATCAAAACATCGATGTTTGTTGGATTGCAGTTTCAAAACAAATCGGCCGAACGATTACAACATCGATGTTGCTATTATAACATCGATGTTTTCTGGAAAATTTCAAGAAATTCTGCAGAAACCAAGGTTGACTTTCTTGGTTACTGTTCCATTGGTTTTCTCTCAATTCACTCAATATCTCAACACGGACCCTAAATGAACAAGTTAAGGAACACTTTGTGAAGTGAAACACACTCAATGTATCTTTATTTCACTTGATTTGAACCAGATTATAACACCCAATATATAGGCAGAAAAACAGCCTATAATGCACTAAACATGCATGATTGTTGACAGCTCAACACTTTGCTGTCATAACCACTTTACACATGAAGCAAACACATTTACTAGACAGAATAAAACACACTAAACCTAAGGACAACATTATTGTTTAGCACTCAACATTATTTAAACACATTCACAACATACTCACTTAAAGCAATAATTGAGTGGACCCAAGCTTTACAGCTTGATCACACTCAACACACAACTGATATCCAACTAACACTTAGCTCACAGCTTGATCACTTCAATCAACATTCCCCCTTGATCAGGCTGTTCTTCATATTCATCATGGTCTTCAGCAATTCAAACCTGTTCTTGGGCAAAGGCTTTGTGAACAGGTCTGCCAATTGATTTTCGGAGGAGCAGAACAAGACTTGAACTTCTCCTTCACTTTCAGTTTCACGAATAACATGGAATCTAATCTTGAAATGCTTTGTCCTTCCATGATCAATTGGATTCTTAATCATAGCAATAGTGGACTGATTGTCACAAAATAACTCCATGGGTTCTTCTTGCTCCATCTTCAAATCTGACATGATTTTTTTGAACCAAATAACTTGATTTACAGTTGAGGCAGCAGCAAGATACTCTTCTTCAGCTGTGGATTGAGCAACAACGGTTTGTTTCTTGGAACACCACGAAAATGCATTTGAACCAAGCAAGAAAACATAACCTGTTGTGCTTTTCATGTCATCTACACTTCCAGCCCAATCACTGTCACAATATGCCTTCAATTTTGCATCGTCAAATGAGCTGTAATGAAGACCAAGATTAGTAGTGCTTTTAACATATCTGAGCACTCTCTTCATCACAGCAGCATGACTCTTCTTAGGAGCATTTAAAAACCTTGATAGCAAGTTGGTTGCAAACAATAGATCAGGACGAGTTGCTGTAAGGTACAACAAACTTCCTACACATCTCCTGTATACCTCAATTTTAGCATCTTCTTCATCTACATTCTTCGCAAGCTTGGTGTTTTGAATCAATGAGGTTGGCACTGGATTGCAAGAGTCCATCTTGAATTTTTTCAAGATAGTTTCTGCATACCTCTTCTGAGAGATCATAATTCCTTCATCATATTGCATCACCTCCATTCCAAGAAAGTAGTGCATCAATCCCAAATCTGACATTTTGAATTCTTTCATCATTTCAGTTTTGAAAATTGAAATTTTGCTGTAATCTGTTCCGGTAATTAGCATGTCATCAACATAAAGGGAGACTATGATCAAATCATCACTTGAGCTGCCTTTCACATACAATGTTGCCTCACTTTCACTCCTCTTGAATCCTTGTTGAACCAAGTGGTTGTCCATGCGACTATACCAAGCTCTTGGAGCCTGTTTTAGTCCATAGAGAGCTTTCTTCAACCTGTAAACATAATCTTCTTTTTCTTCCACAATAAAGCCTTTAGGTTGCTCAATGTAGACTTCTTCTTCTAGAATTCCATTTAGAAATGCAGGTTTCACATCTAGATGGAATACCTTACACTTGTTTTAGGCTGAAATAGCCAAGAGCAATCTGATTATGTCGAGGCGTGCTACCGGTGCAAATGTCTCAAGATAATCAAGGCCATATTGTTGTGCATAGCCTTTGACCACTAGCCTTGCTTTGAATTTGGAAATTATGCCATCAGAATTCATCTTTGTGCGAAAAACCCACTTGACTCCAATTATCTTTTGATTTCCAGGCCTTGTAACTAACTCCCAAGTTTGATTTTTGTTGATCATGCCAATTTCTTCTTCCATGGCTCTTTTCCAATGCTCTTGATTTGCTGCCTCTTCATAACAATGTGGCTCTGCTTCTACAAAATTACACCTCTCATAAACATCAGCAAGTGTTCTAACCTTCATTGGAGGTGTGTCTGAATCATAATCCTCTTCATTTAGAGGATGATCTTCTTGCACTTGATCTTCTTTTACTTCAGCTGCGTCATTAGGATTGTTCTTCATCACCATCTTTTCTTTCCAATCCCAATAAGCATCTTCATCCACTTTGACATCTCTTAAGGTGATTACCCTCTTATTGTCAGCCATGAATACCCTGTAGCCTTTGGATTGACTACTATATCCTAGAAGTATTCCCCTTTCAGCTTTGAAATCCAGCTTCCTTCTCTTTTTATCTGGAACATGAACATAGCAAAGAGAACCAAACACTTTAAGGTGCTTAACTGTTGGTTTCTTACCAGTCCAAGCTTCAATGGGAGTCATCCCATCAACTGACTTTGTTGGGAGCCTATTGATGAGATACACAGTAGTGTAGGTGGCTTCTGCCCAAAAACTTTGAGGAAGGTTCTTCTCCGCAAGCATGCTTCTTGCCATCTCCATCACTGTCCTATTCTTCCTCTCTACTAATCCATTTTGTTGAGGAGAATATGGTACTGTTAATTGATGAAGGATGCCATTTGAATTACAGAACTCTTCAAACATATTTGATATGAATTCCCCCACTCTATCTGATCTCAGCTTCTTCAACCTACAATTGCTTTGTGTTTCCACTATGCTTTTAAATTTCTTGAATATTTCCAGAGTTGCCAACTTATTCTTCATGAAGTAAATCCATGTCATGCGCGTTAGATCATCAATGAATAGCATGAAATAGAGATTACCACTTAAAGAAGGTGTGTGCAATGGACTACAAAGGTCGGTGTGCACCAACTCTAGCTTCTCTAAGGTTCTTCCTTCTGCTGCAGCTGGAAATGACTCTCTATGCATCTTTCCCAATTGGCATGGCTCACAATTTTTTTCACGAATTTGTATTGGAGGCAAATCTCTGACATACTCCTTTTGTGCAGCAAGCTTCAAGGAATGCAAGCTAGCATGGCCATATCTTCTATGCCACAAGTTACTTTCATCTACCTCACATTCATTTACCATCTCATCATGCATGCTCAAGTTCACAGGAAATGCATTGTTCTTCATTTTTGTTTTGCAAACAGTTTTACCATTCACCGAGATCACACAACAATCATCTTCAAAGTTTACTTTGTACCCGTTCTTAGTCATTTGAGGCACGCTCAAATGATTATGCTTCAATCCATGAACTAGCAAAACAACATTAATGAATTTACTAACTCCATCATAGTTTATAGAGATGGTACCTCTTCCTTTGGATTTGAGGATGGCACCATCAGCTGTCTTGACTTCCACACGGATTGATTCATCCAAGTCCAAGAACCACTTTGAATTTCCCGTCACGTGACTAGTACAACCACTGTCAATGTACCATACACTTTTTTCTTGCTTCTTTGAACTCTCACTTGCCATGAACATGAATTCTTGTTGTTTGCCTTCAATGGGCTGAGCTTATTGCCTCGTTTGTGGTTGTTCTTGCACTTGTTGTTGGGCTTGATTTTCTCCATTTTGTTTAGCTCTGCAAAAACGTTCAATGTGTCCAATTCTGTGACAGAAATTGCACTTCTTGTTTTTCCAGCACCTCTACTCCAAGTGGTTTGTTTTTCCACAGTATTTGCAAGGGGAAAATGTAGTTTGTGAACTTGATGCCTCCTTCTGGTGCTTGTATGTGCTTTTCTGCGGTTTTTGTTTAGCTTCAAATTTGTTGTTGATATTTTTCTGCTTGGCTTGGAAGGCCTTTTCAATCCCAGCTTCAACTCTTCTCACTTGCCTTTGCTCATGAGCTTCTAATTTGCCAACTAATTCAGGAACTGACATCTCAGTGATGTCTCTTGATTCTTCAATAGCTGCAACCTTTGCTTCAAATCTATCCACAACCGTATTAAGAATTTTCTCAACTACTCTGACCTCAGGGATCACTTCTCCAAACAACCTGATTTTGTTGACAATGCTTTGAGCTTTTGAGGCATACTCCCTTATTGTTTCTGTTTCTGACATCTTCAGCATCTCAAAAACTCTTCTCAAGGATTGCATCCTTATTTGCCTTGTTTCTTTAGACCCTCTGAACTGCTTTTCAAGGATCTCCCATGCTTCTTTTACTGTTGTAGCCCCAACAATCAAAGAAAAAATCTCCTCTGAAACCAAAGAAAACATAAATGAAATTGCAGTATTATGTTTCTGCAATCGTTCATTGTATGTTCTCAATTGATTTATAGACATCTCTTCAATGTCTTCTTCTTCATTAAAACCTTCTTCAACCAAAAACCACAAACCATTAGCTACAAGGAAGGATTTCATCCTTATAGCCCAATAGTTGTAGTTCTCTCCATCAAAAGTGGGTGGTAGGGGTAAGGATGAGGTGGTTCTATTTGCTGGTTGTGTGTTCATTTTGTGGTTTGGTGTTTAGGTAGGTGTTTGGGACTAATTTGTTGTGGTTTCAGTAAATTAGAACAGGCCTGAAAGAAGGCACCTGCTCCGCTACCAATTGTTGGCTTTGATGTTCAAAGAATTCAGTTTAATCACAAGAACATCGATGTTGAACTCAAAACATCGATGTTGTGATGTTTTGGAAACTTCAAATATTCTGCCGAACAGCTAGAACATCGATGTTGGTAATCAAAACATCAATATTTGTTGGATAGCAGCTTCAAAACAAATCGGCCGAACGATTATAACATCGATGTTGCTATTATAACATCGATGTTTTCTGGAAAATTTCAAGAAATTCTGCAAAAACCAAGGTTGACTTTCTTGGTTACTGTTCCATTGGTTTTCTCTCAATTCACTCAAACTCTCAACTTGAACACTAAATGAACAAGTTAAGGAACACTTTGTGAAGTGAAACACACTCAATGTATCTTTATTTCACTTGATTTGAACCAGAATATAACACCCAATATATATGCAGAAAAACAGCCTATAATGCACTAAACATGCATGATTGTTGACAGCTCAACACTTTGTTGTCATAACCACTTTACACATGAAATAAACACATTTACTAGACAGAATAAAACACACTACACCTAAGGACAACATTATTGTTTAGCACTCAACATTATTTAAACACATTCACATCATACTCACTTAAAGCAATAATTGAGTGGACCCAAGCTTTACAGCTTGATCACACTCAACACACAACTGATATCCTACTAACACTTAGCTCACAACTTCATCACTTCAATCAACACAATAAAGGTAGACTGAGTACCATCAATAAGAGAGTCCATTACCAGTATGATGCGTCCAGCAAGAATCTTTGAAATAATCTTATAAACCCTGTGAATGAGAGTGATCGGGCGATAATCAACAAAACTTTCAGCCCTCGTCTTCTTAGCGATAAGAGTAATGTAAGAACAACAGTATCCTTTAGGGAGAGCACCTGTTGAGAAAAAACCATGCACTAGTTCAAAAAGATCAGATTTGATCATATCCCAGCAACGCCTATAGAAGGAGAAGTTGAACCCATTCGGTCCAGGGGCCTTGGAACTATCACAAGCCAAAACTGCCTCCTTAAGCTTCTCCAAAGTTAGAACTCGTTGAAGGCTAGAAACAACCTCTGGAGAAAGTGAATTAAACTGTAATGAGCCCACTTTAGGTCTACAGCGAATGGGCTCGGCATAGATAGTAGAAAAGTATCGCGTCGCCTCTGCCTTGATAGAAACGGGGTCAGTAACAGCCTCATCCCCAACAAACAAATAGTGGATGCCTTTCTTCCTATCACGATTACATGTAGTGACTTGAAAAAATCTAGTATTACAATCCCTCTTCTTGTTCCACTTAAGCCGAGACTTCTGGTACCGAAGGAGGCTCTCCTACTTAGATTTAGAAAACAAAGAGGAACCAAGCCCTGCCAATCCCAGTTTCTCGTTAGAAGTCAGGGTCTTCTCCTCAGCCAGAAGATCCATCTCTTCCACCCTTTGTTGCAACAACCTGACCTTCTGGTGTAAATTTCCAAACGATGTCTTATTCCACTTGGCAAGGAGGATTCGAAGCCGACTTAGCCTCTTGAGAAAACAGTGACGACCAGGAGCTTCATTCTCCACCGATGTCCATATCTCCAAAAGAACCCCCATAAAACGAGGAGACTCCCTCCAACAATCAAGGAACCGGAAGGGATTAAAACCCCACTGTGATAGCTCTTGCGATAGGATAAGGGGCCAGTGATCAGAGGAGGCCCTAGGTGCAGACTTTAGAGAAAGCCTTGGTAGCAGGATGCTCCATTCCGGTTCCGCCATAGCGCTGTCAATCTTGCTAGCTGAGAGTGAGTTAGACCAGATGAACTGTCTTTTTTAAAGAAAAAACTCTTTCAAGTTTAGAGAAGACATAAAACTGTTAAGAGCTCTCACACCTCTGGCGCTTACTACACCACTTCGTCTTTCTTTAGGACACAAAGTCTTATTAAAATCCCCAATAATTAACCAAGGGGAAGGGAAAAAAGGCTTCAGTGACAGTAACTCCTCCCACATAGCTAGCCAATCACTCAAGCCTACTGGTGTATAAACACAGCACAAAGAAACAGTCGTATCATAGTCAAGAAGAGAGCCTTCGATGATTATCCATCTGAAGGAAAAAGCTCGGTTGGTACAACGGAACACATCCCCATCCCACATAAAAAGCAGACCACCCGAAAGACCAGAGGCCTCCGCGGTCACGAAGTCAAGAGGGAGCGGGGACCAAACCCTTCTACACCAGTGCTCAGAAACTTGCTGGAGCCGCATTTCACAGACAACGACAAAGGACGCTTGATAAGATCTTTGTAAAGAACGAACATGCTGGTGCTTTTTCACCGATGAGAGCCCTCGAGAATTCCAAGAAATAAAACTAAACATTAGGGCATGTTAAACTCCGGTTCTGAACCTCCTAAAGCTTTAAATTATTTATCAGATAATTTAAGTCATATGTTTTTGCAACCCAAAACATTAACCACTGTTCCAGTCTCAACATCAGACAAACCCAGTCCTTTATGATGATCAACCAATAGAAATTTTGTTGTATTCAATAATCCAAGTGCTCCAAACCGTAGTCAAAACTTCTATATAACTTAATAGCAAAACACGCAGTAAGGACAAAAAGAGAAAAAGTAAAACATTGGACAAAAAGTGTATGAGGTGTAAGCTCCAAAACGAGCTGCAGACAGACAGAAACACAGAACTAATTGAGATTCAACAATGCCAAAGTCTCCTTGTAGCTATACCCCACAGAAGTTTTGCAACCAAACACAATAACCATTTTTCCACTCTCAACATCAAACATACCCAGGCCCTCAATAAATAGAAACTTGGTTGTATTCAGAAATCCTAATGCTCCAAACTTTAGTCCAACTGTTAGTTTAAACCAAAATTCTAGTGCCCCATATTCTTTCATGATCCAAATATGCGTTTCAGAGGCAACAGAAGTAGATTGCTGGTCAAGCAAGGAGAGTTGCCCTCTATATATTACCAACCGCAACATCTGAGGACGGAGAGCAAGGTCATGTGGCAACTCTATCTTCCTAAACGATTGGTTGTTGGTATCAAATGTAACTACTACGGCCTATCGGGGATGGTCTATACTATCGTAACCAATCCAATGTAGACATTCAGAGAGGACAAGAGATGCTCCATACATGTAAACACGAGGAGGATGACTGCCGCCAGTAATGCTTCTCCAAGCATTTCTACTCAGCTCGTAAAGCATCGTCAGAGGTTGAGGATCTTGGCCCTGACCTGTTACACTACACGGATACACAATATTGAGCAGCTTATAGTCGCTTGTCTTTGCATCAAACCAAAACCCTACAGCACTAGAATTTGTGCTTGAAAACCAAGGAATAGGAGGGGGGGGAAGGAGGACATGCTTCCTCAGGATTGGATTCCACAGTATAAACTCGGTAGCATGTGTTGGATATCCAAGTGGTGAGTAAGTATCCCACATCGGATGAAAAGAGACCAAGTGAGTGAAATATAAGTGGAGAGGACCCATGTACCCAATGCCCTAAGGTTTTGGGTTGCCATGTGGTGTCCAAGCCCACGCGTGTGGATCTCACTTGCACCTCGTTTGTTTTCTTCCCGATTTGCGGGCAACTCCCGACACTAACAAGTGGTAGCGGAGCCGATGGTTCGGCTTGGGACGGATTGGGACTTGCGACATGGTTTGGCTCCGTGGTTGCAGCAACACGTGGAGCGGGCTCGAGACTCCAAATTTGGCGCAGTAGACTTGGTGTTGTGGAGCGAGCTATTGGATGTCGCAGAAGAGGCTTCCGTTGTAGGGGGAGTAGGCCCAAACCCGATGTGTAAGAAACTCACACTTGAGGGGGAGAATGTTAGATATCCAAGTGGTGAGTAAGTATCCCACATCGGATGAAAAGAGACCAAGTGAGTGAAATATAAGTGGAGAGGACCCATGTACCCAATGCCTTAAGGTTTTGGGTACCATGTGGTGTCCAAGCCCACGCGTGTGGATCTCACTTGCGCCTCGTTTGTTTTCTTCCCGATTTACGGGCAACTTCGGCACTAACAGCATGACGGGCATTTGTTTCTATGCATACCAGACCATTGCAAGAGCCAACAAGAGCAGATCTCCCTGAGACAACAATAGGAAAATCAAACTTTTCAGTTATAATTGGAGGGTGCTCACCCTCCTCGTTCTTCAGTACGACAATGCCTTTTCCCTTACCATAAGCACTCCCCCACCTTTCAAACATAAACTTGTGGGTCTATTACCGTTTGAAGCGTGCCTGGAAATGAATTTGCTGCTACCGATCACAAAGTGCCACCGACACGACAGGCTCCTAAAACGTACAAGAGATGTGGGTGGTAAGAGTATCAGAACTCCCTCAATAATTTCACTCGGCAAATGGGTACTTTGGCATGGCATCTGCCGTCTACTCTTTTGTGCTGCGGCCGCCATATGCTTCCACCAGCCTCTATGTTTTTCAAGTCATTCCCTAGGATTGAGATATGATGACTCTTCCAGATGAGACTGGACATATAACTTGGGTCATTTTTTCAATCGTTATTAGTGCTTTGTTGATTAGTATAAAAAAAATTTGAAAAACTAGGATAAAAATTTTCATTGTTTTTGGTACATCAGAATCCTAACAACTACCCATAAACGCCATCCTACCCCCAATCCACCTATAATCTCACCGTTAGATTGAACCCATGACCTCTTAGATAAACACCAAGAGAGATGTCACTACACCACAAGTGGTGTTGGCAAAGACTTCCATTGTTAAGGCCCGTTGATAGCCATCCAAAAGCAAAAATTTGAAAAATTAGGATAAAAATTATGTAAAATTGGGTGAACGAAAAATATGCGTTAAGAAAAGTTTGATTATTTTCTTAACGAATCAGTAACATTTTTTTTTTTTGATGTAGATGATATCAGACCATATTATTGCATCACTGGAACAGTTCTACAAACAGTAGTCCCGTAGTCTCTAAAACATCAGCCTGAAGAAATGGTAAGCATCCAGCAGGGGCTGAACAAAATGAAAAACACCTAAAAGAGCAAAATGAGCAAGCCAATCAGCATAACGATTAGCTTCTCTGTATACATGTCTTAAACCGACTTGCCAATCACGGAGCAGCATTGACCGAATGCCATGAAGCAGTCCATGGTAACCGTAACATTTCTTCCCAATACATCAACTCAAGAAAGCCATGTTAGCTTAGAATCTTCTCTCTCATCCATTTCTGAGACAAGTTAAAATACAGAAAAAGAAAAGAAAAATATTTTTATTAATTTATATCATATTGGATGAGATAATATGTACAGTTGAGGGTTAAGTTGTGTTTTGGCATAGGATAAAAAAAGGGTTTTGGGTTTTTTGGGCCCCCGTGTTTAGTGGTTTGGCCAATTTGGTACCCCGACATTTTTTTTGGCCGGGCATATACCCCGAGCTTGCATGGGCAGGCCAAACGTATACCCCTGGTCAGGCACCTGCTGACGTGGAGGCTGCCCGGGTATTTGCGCGTGTTACTGTAGCAAAACGACGTCGTTTTAAGTGAGAAAACGACGTCGTTTCATGCCACGTCAGACACAGGTGGCTTAGCGACGTCGTTTCATGCCACGTCGGACACAGGTGGCTTAGTGGGGCCCACTTCACTCAAAGCCAATCCTCTAAAACGACGTCGTTTTGCTACAGTAACACGCGCAAATACCCCGGGCAGCCTCCACGTCAGCAGGTGCCTGACCAGGGGTATACGTTTGGCCTGTCCATGCAATCTCGGGGTATATGCCCGGCCAAAAAAAATGTCGGGGTACCAAATTGGCCAAACCACTAAACATAGGGGCCCAAAAAACCCGAAAACCCGATAAAAAAACGCTAATCATGGGTCACAGTTGTGTTTAGGCTAGAATTGTTTTTGATTCGAATGTTTAGGCTTAGGATATTTTTTTTTTTTTGTTTTTGAAAACGTAGGATGAATTAAAGACTCCTCTTATGACTATCCTACATGTGTGTAAATAACTCCATAGATACTTCTGTGAACTTCCTTTTTTTTTTAATAACAAACCTAATACTATCCATACCCCTCCCGCCAAGCGCCATGGATTGAACCAGTGCTCATTTGCACTGCGCAAACAATTGTTGTTAGCCATTGAAGGAACCCTCCTCTCTCATTCATCACTCACTACAGAAATCTCCTCTTACTAGGGAGAGGTAAAAGTTTCAGGTAAAAAACAAGAAAACAAAAAAAATGTAACAACAAAATATTTGTTAACTTCCTCCAAACTCTCTTGTGAAATCTCCGCCTAGACATCCCATCTTCCTATGGGGTTTACTAATTTTGGTTTATAGAGCAGCTAGCTAGTTCTCAGGGCCATCCTATATATGCCATATGTTTTTAAACTCGCATTTTTCTTCATCTACTTCTTCTATCTTTTTTTTTTTTTTTTCTATCTTTTGTTTCTCATAGTAATGTGTCTGCATGGAATACAGAGAGGGCAAAGGATGGAGGATGCACCAAGTTTTATCCGCTGGAAGCCAAGAAGAAGCGTTTAATGTAGATCCTGGGAGTGAGTGGGGTGTGCGTGATGTTTTATATATGTGCTGGGAGCATGGAAGAATAGCTCCACCACAACCCTGGTGGATATTGCAGAGTCCCATAATAAGGCCAGCTGTGATGTCTCTTCCCTCTGGGGTTCCAATGTTAATCCCAACTCCTCCTCCACGGCCACAGTAGACGACTTTGACGACAGCCATCACCAGATTCATCAGATCAACAATACTACCGACACAGCTGTGGATTATTACCAACACCCTGACAGGCGAAGGAAATTTGATACGACCATGTTGAAGTTCAGGGAGAGGCATTGCCCAACCAAGGTAGAGCAGATGCTGTGCCTGATACCAGTTCCCCCAAATTATAAAACTCCTTTTAAATGGCCTGAGAGCAGGGACTATGCCTGGTACGATAACATCCCCCACAAAGAGCTCAGCATCGTAAAGGCCGTCCAGAACTGGATTCAAGTGGAGGGCGACCGCTTCAGATTCCCAGGGGCAGGCACCATGTTCCGTAGTCAAAACTTCTATATAACTTAATAACAAAACACAAAGTATGGAAAAAAAGAGAAAAAGGAAAACATTGGAGAAGACAATTATGAAAGAAGCAAAAGTGTACAAGGTGTAAGCTGATCCAAAAAAAGCAGCAGACAGAAACTTAGAATTAATTGAGATTCAGCAATGCCAAAGTCTCCGTGTAGCTATACCCCACAAAAGTTTTGTAACCAAACACATTAACCATTGTTCCAATCTCAACATCATACATGCCCAGGCCCTCATTGTGAGCAATGAAGAGAAATTTTGTTGTATTCAAGCATCCTAATGTTCCATACATTTGTTCAACAGTTGGAGTGATAGTGATCCACTTAAACCACGACTCTGGTGCTCCATATTCTTTCATGATCCAAATATGCAATTCATAGGCAGCAGGAATCTTACGCTGCTCAACCAAGGAGAGTTGTCCTCTATATGTTACCAACTTGCATCCCAACCTCCGACCCTGGAAAGCAAGGTCATGTGGGAACTCTATCTTCCTAAAAGATTCCTTGTTGGTATCAAACGAAACTATTTCACCTGGCTGGGGAAGGGTTAAACCTGGCTGGTAACTAATCCAATGTAGACATTCGTTGCTCAGGACAAGAGATGAACAAAACGCGTTAACCCGAGGAGGAAGACTTCCGTCAGCAATGCCTCTCCAAGCAATTTTACTCAGCTCGTAAATCATCGCCAGAGGTTGAGGATCTTGACCCTGACCTGTTACCCTTTGTGGATACACAACAATGAGCAGCTTATAGTCGCTTGTCTTGGCGTCAAACCAAAACCCTACGGAACTCGAATATGTACCAGTAATAGTAATAGGAGGGAGGGGAAGGATGACATGCTTCCTCAGGATTGGATTCCACAGTATAAACTCAGTAACTTCACTGACTTTTCTTTTTAGGCATACCAGAACCAGACCATTGCAACAACCAACGACAGTATATGTATATGTACTTGAGACAACAACAGGATAATCAAACTTTTCAGTAATAATTGGAGAGTGCTCACCCTTCTGGTTGTTTACTATGAAAATGGGTTTGTCCTTATCGTGATTAGCCCGAAACCTTTGGAACAGAAACCTCGTGTGTGCTGTATTATTATCGTTCGAGAAAACACTAGAAGCGTGCCTGGAAACGAATCTGGTGCTACCGATCACAAAGTGCCATCGACACGACAGGCACCTAAAACGTACCAAAGATGTGGGTGGTAAGAGTATCAGAATTTCCTCAATGATTTCACTTGGCAGATTGGTGCTTTGGCATGGCATCTGTCGTCTTCTCTTTTGTGCTGCCGCCGCCATCATTCCACCCTCTGTGTCTTTCGTTAGAATTCTAGTTTTAATATAAAAATTAGGTCTGATGTGAATATTTACATGGTAAAAAAATAGGTCTAATATAAGAACAACTCCTTTCCTTTCCTTGGATGCATGTATTCCAATGATAGATGCATTTTGAGCCCTTTTTTCACCGC
Source organism: Turnera subulata (assembly GCA_028386065.3). Classification (NCBI taxonomy): domain Eukaryota; kingdom Viridiplantae; phylum Streptophyta; class Magnoliopsida; order Malpighiales; family Passifloraceae; genus Turnera; species Turnera subulata. The sequence continues at coordinate 34,831 of JAKUCV010005441.1, forward strand.
AAAATTCGTTTCACTCCTCAACCACTAATTTGCGATCACCAATTAAATTCTGAACTTGTTATACCAAATATGTCCAATTAAATTCTAAACTTGTTATACCAAATAAGTCCTGAATTTGATTTCTGTCAAACGATTATTTAGATATGCAGTCGCGAATGGGAGGACTTACCACCCGAAATCAAATCAGGAGCAAACATAATTTTTTGAGAGGGACAATACAATTTTTTGTGTAATAATATGTGAAAAAAAACAAAAATTTAAGGAGCTGTAAATGTATATCACATTAGGATTTACATACAAAAATTAAAAATAAAGAAAAAAGTTTTAATAAAACTGACGTTAAGCATACGAACAAAACATTCAAGTCCGAAAGCGTTAAATTATTTATCAGATATGTCCCAAGCTACTAAAACTCTTGCCAATTCAGTGTTAAATTTTTTTTTATCATTTTTAATAGTTGTGTTTTATGCGATGCTATGAAAATCGTGTTAGTCTGATGATCACTGGGAAATAATTAAGTATACATTTTGCATAATTAACTAAATCTTATTGTGTTTACTTGAGTTCAAAAAATGTTCCCTTGGGTTAATCATACTACTTGGTCTCATATATGCTTAATTAGTTTTGATTATGACTAACTTTGAGTAGACATATTTATTATATATTTGAATCCCACCTTTCGTATGTTTGAACTAACTTGTGATCAAATCCTGAAGATCGTAGTGAGTGAGAATATGTTGTGTGCAAAGTGGCCATGTGAGGTCGCTTCATGACCTTTAGTGGCTTGATTTTTATGTGTTAGGGATCTCCTTGCCAATTAGTCAAGAAACCTAATATCCTACTCTCTTTTTTTTTTATATATATATATAAACCTTATATCCTACTTATTTTAGTTTTCTGCAGCAAATGATAAAAAGTCTGGAACATTTTCTCAACGAATTTAAATCTGCCAAGTCCAATATGGATCAGATTCAACCTAGGATTTAGCTAACATTTACAAAAAGAGAATGGAGTGCCTCGTAAACCTTGAAAGCAAACATATAGAATTTAATTGTTGATAATTTGGCATCTTTCACGCTGAAACCAATGCTCCTGAAAGTGACCGGTCACCATTGCTTTTTGGAGGCTCTTCCCTTGGCTTTTTTCATAAAAGAAAATATATAATGAAACAAATTTGAAGAGCTCGAACAGAGTTACCTATTGTGGAATTGGAAGTAATATTAAGCTTGTCGCCTATGCTATCTTGCAGTTTTTACTTGTGCTTAAGTGAGTGTAATTCTTAAATTGAGCTTAATTGTAAATCTTTTTGAGTGAGTCACTCATTGAAGATACCTTGTTTGTCTGAGAGAAATCTTTAGGAAGGCTAGGGGATAGTCTTGCTAGAGTACTGAGGTTTAAAGTTCGGGTGAGTTTTAAAGAGTAGTAATAGGTTTGAGCTTATCCTAAGTAAAAACTTGTATTAAAGATTTTGATTGATCATGTGAAAAATTAATGTTAGTAAGAGAGTTAGAAATCTTTTGCATAAAGAAATGATTGTTTGAAATCTCTAGATATCCTCTATTTGGGAGAAACCACTCTAAATACTAGGTGTTGATCTCTTGCTCTATTTGGGAAGCCAATTGCGTAGCGAAAAAACAAATTCACCCTCCTAACCACTTTTGGCCAACAAAAACCAGATAAGTAATCCTAAAAAATTCACAGGTATTTCTTTATGCTAATTGCCTGAACTATAAACAAAGAATATAGTTGGAGATTGCTTGAAGCGTAAAAATAAAGAGAGAAAAAGATGGAGATGATAATTATGAAGAAAAAATTTGTACAAAGTGTAAGCTCCATAAATAGCAAGGCGAACGGCACAGAATTAATTAACTGCGATTCAGCAATGCTAAAGTCTCCGCGAAATTCTGCCAGAACAGCAAAGTGGTTTCGCAACCAAACATATTAACCATTGTTCCAGTCTCAACATCATACAAACCCAGGCCTTCATGATGATCAACGAATAGAAACTTTGTTGTATTCAAGAATCCTAGTGCACAGAACGTTGGTCCAACCCTTAGATTGATCCATTTAAACCACGACTCTTCTGGTGCACCATATTCTTTCAAGATCCAAAACTGTAATTGAGAGGCAGCAGGAGTATGCAAACGCCGGCGATCAACCAAGGACAGTTGTCCTTTATATACCACCAAACACAATTCCTGGCGCCGGAAAGCTAGGTCATGTGGTAACTCTATCTTCCTAAAAGACTCCTTGTTGGTATCAAAGGAAATTATTGTTACTTTACCCTGATTGGAATTGTTTAAACGATAGTAACCAATCCAACGTAGACATTCATTGAGGAGTACAAGAGATGCTCTTGGCGTGTAAAACCGAGGAGGAATGCTCCCTGCGATATTTTTTCTCCAAGCGTTTCTACTCAGCTCGTAAAGCTCCATCAGAGGTTGAGGATGTCGATGCTGACCTGCTACCCTATGTGGATACACAATCCTGAGCAGTTTATAGTCACTTGTCTTGGCGTCAAACCAAAACCCTGAGGTTTCCAGGTCTGAGGCCCTGGTAATGGAAGGACTGGGGAAAGTGACCTTCTTCCTCAGGATTGGATTCCAAAGCATAAACTGGGTAGCTGCAGTTAGTATTGTTCTTCTCAGACATACCAAACCATTGCAAAAACCAACAGCATAATACCCCACTTCCACAGGATAATCAAATTCTTGCGTTATATTTGGAGAGTGCTCACCTTCCTCGTAGTTTATTGCGATCATGGGTTTGTCTTGAACATGTTATAATTCGTACATTATATAATTCTTTTCATCACTAAATGTTTCCCTCCTTATTTTTTTCTCCAAATTTTGTCAAAAGTTAAATTTTCCAGTGATGTTCCTTAAGTTGTCCCCAAAATTAATGAATTAGGGACGAAAATATTTTGTCTCTCATGGTTTTTATTGTATAGTGATGTAAAAATTGCATCATCTATAGTCCAATGATTAGTGACGTGTTATAATTCGTAAATTAAGTAATTCTTTTCGTCGCTAAATTTTTCCCTCCATATCTTGGCCCCGAAAATTTTTAGCTCTAATTTATTAGTGACGAATTAGGGTGACGCAAATGACTTTTGTCACCAAATGATACTTTTAGAGACAAAATATTTATTACTTGTGATGAATTGACCTCGTCACAAAAAAAAGTTATACTGGTGACATATTATCCATTTTTCGTCACCAAAAACCCATTTTAGGAGACGAATTCCAGAACGTCATCAAAAAAATGTCCCCAAAGAATGAATTTGTTGTAGTGAGAAACCTTGTAGGTTTATTCTTGTTGCAGAAAACAGTAGACGTCTGCCTGGAAATAAATCTGCTGCTACGGATCACAAAGTTCCAATGACGAGACAAGCCCCTGAAACGTACGAGAGATTGGGGTGGTAAGAGAATCAGAATTTCCTCTATGATTTCTATTGGTAGATCGCTACTTTGGCATGGCCTCTGCCGTCTCCTCTTTTGCGCCGCCCCAATTATTCCACCCTGCATATCTTCCCCAAACGTTATTACGTATATATACCCGATACCCGGTTTATACATTAAGTTCTATCCGAGTTTTATTGTAGGTTAATTATAATGCTAAATATTGTTTTTTATAAGTAAGAATAATATTACTGATTATGCGCAAAAGAAATAGTGTAAATACTGATTCTGTCAAACAAAAAATAACTAATGGTCATTGTACACGTATATGGATGGATACATTGTTTATTTTTTTTTTTCTACAACTTCCATTTAAATATTATAGACTTGCATATTTTATAACTGGTAAAATAAGTCAGGGGCCTTATATTGTTTTAGCCCATAATTAATAAAACAGAACGAACATATAAATAATTTATATGTATATTGGGCTTTTTATTAGCCCAAACAGAAACATAAATTAAATGAAATTGGAACTTAAATACCGTGGACGGGGAGGCTAGTGAGGGTGAGGTTGAAAGGAGGGGATGAGTGAGCTTAAGCGTGAGTGTTTCTTTTTCCTTTTTTGAGTGGTTAGAATGGTGTCAGGTGATTGCTGCAAGATTAAGGGAAGTTCTTCCAAGTTCTGATCTCGAAACAACGACAATAAACATGCTATGCCAGAAAAGATGGAAGAAGAGTTTGGCATGGATTTTTTGAGTAGAAAGATTATGTGATTCTGTTCCTTGAAAGTGATGAGCTTAGGAACAATAAAAATGAAGAGATTGATGAAGATGAAGAAGTCGAATCAGAGATAACAAATGGCTCTCATTTAATTGTAAAAGATGAAAATGAAATTTTTATTGGTAAGAGTTGTGATTGCGTTGAAGTTGATGATGATGCTTTATTTGGTAAAGAGGTCTTGGTTGATGAGATCCTTATTGATTATAGACATGAAAATACTGTTGAAACTGTGGAAAGTGATGATTCTAGAGTTGTTGTTTCTAAGGATCTTTGTTTAGAGTTCAAAGATTATTCAAATTATAAGTTAATTGATATTATAACTTAATTGATGTTGAGAGTGGGAATGATAGTTCAGGTTTAAAGCTTGAAATAGAGAATACTGTTGCTATTCAATGTTGTGTTGATGAGTTTGTTGATTGTGAGATTCTGAAAATGAATGAAAATGGCAAAAACTATAAAATTAAAGTGTAAAAAAAGGTTGGCATACACATTTTTTTTGTTGACGTACATATATTGAAGAGAAGCCATTAGAGTTCTAAAGGAAAAAAGGGATGCAGAGATTTCAGGTCTGTTCAAAAAGTCTTTGATAAGAAACAAGTTAAAATTATTGAAATTGAAAATAAAGATAAAGCTGAAGGGCAGTGTAATACCCCAGGTACACCCTAGAATATAGAGAAGTATTTACATGATGAGAACCGGATGTAGCTTGGCCTTCCGGGACGTTCGAGTAGGTTGGATTGGGTATTCGGGAGAAAGTGGATAATGTTAATAGTGTTGGTGTGCATATTAGTATGGGCTTAGGCTCGGTAACATGTGCTGGTATCGGATTGAGAGTAATG
>JAKUCV010005442.1:0-30955 GCA_028386065.3 Turnera subulata
CTTATTATTACAACCCATCCGTAATAATAACCGACTAGGGACATTTAAGAATATACATATCAAATATATATATATACTAGGGTTATAAGTATGTGCAAGCGTTTATCTCATAAACGATACTTATTGGAATAACCTTAAAGTGTATGTACATGACTATAAATGAACATCCATGATTGGCTTTTGGGCATATTACTAACAGGTTGCACCTGTATTTTGTAGTCCAGCATGACCCTGTAGCAGAACGTCCCATTTTGGGGTCGACAGGATCCATAAAGATTTTTTTATGACCGCTGCGCTGTAACCATCAAAAATGAAAAGAATTGCTACCAATTTAGAATTTTTTGGTAGGGGGAAATTTCTTCAGTTCCGTGTAGTCAGGGCTGGCTTCGGATCCACAACTGGTGGAGAGTACCGGGTGAATCATTGAAAGGAGAGTCGCTTCTTCGTTTGACCCGGAGGAATGAACGGATCCGGTGGAAGGGCCTCACTTGGTTGGGCTTCGATAGTTGCAAATGGGAATGGGATCGCCCGAAAAGCCATTGGATTTTTAAAATTTTTGCATTTTTCTGCCTTTTCCACTGGTGGTGGATGGCAACTAAAGGACTTGAATCTAGCATTTGAAGTTCCGGTTGAGCTGTCATTCCTTCGAATAAACGGTCTTGGAGGAATGGATGAGCTTTCATCGATGTATTTTACGTGAAACTTTTTATATTTCCCACATTCTCTTCATCCTGATCCAGCCTTCTTCGCTGTCGCTCGCTTCTTCGCTAACGCTCAACCTCGCATCCTTAGGCGATCTCCCTCGCTTCAAGAACTGTACCAACTGCAACAAGGCCTGAATGCCCGGCAAAAGGACAAACCAGAGAACGATTTCGCATCCGATTACTTTACGCCTGCCTGTATCCCTCATTCAATGCTTGACTGCTTGCCTTTCCTTTCTGAATTCTATCCTATCCTTCCTTCGCTCCCTGGTACCGCTTTCTTTCCTTCGATCGAATACCTGCTTTCGCTTCTTAGCCTATTTGTCTTCCTTGCCTTTCTAGAGCTTGAGTGACTTTCTAAGCCATCTAAGCTTTCACAAATCAGATGCTTATTTCTTCCTTTCCTTGGCCGATGCTTCCTTCTCTCCCATTAGCAGTGCTGTAGAGCATCCAGTTCAAGCAGAATCATAGTCCCAGAGCCGCTTCTTTTCCATTTCGTAATTTTTTTATTTCTTATTAGTACTTCATCATCGGGATCGCTCGATTGATGGAGAATCAGAATGTTCTAAAGCATATGACATATAGAAAGAAAAAAAGAAGAGCCCTCATAGAAGCGCGTTAAAGAATCGAAGGAAAAAAAGGACAAGAGGAAGATGCTCGTACTAGCTCCAAGAGCTCAAGCAACTCTATCAGTAGACGGTGCCCTACATCTCCCTGTCCTACTTATCCCGCCTCTCTTTTTAGCAAGCAAGTAGGTCTGCGAAAGCAAGCGTAAGAGCGGATCTATTCTCAACGCAAGGGGAATTGCTTCCTTACTCTATATAGTAAGAAGTTTCACACCTTTCTCCGTTGTAGTAGTTGCGTAGGAACTAGCGGCCATCGCCCGCTACTCTGATGAACTCAGATCGCTATGGTCGAAAAGAAGGCATTTTCTCCTACACATCACTAGATGTCAAGTCAATCTAGAATGTTCTAGCTTTCCTTAAAGCTATTGCCGTTCACATTCACTAACTCAAGTTAGGGATGCTGCGAGCGGAACTGAAAGCATATATCTGGAATAGGAGTCAGCCGTGGAATCACCCACCGAAACAGAGAATCTAGTTCTTTCTCCTTACTCTATCAAGCAAGCAAGTCAACTACCTTCGCTTCTTGTTATATCGTTTGTGTCTTCCCCCAGAAGTCACTTCACTCTACAAATTACATACATATATAATGTAAGCTGGTCTGCAACTTTCTTTTCTTTTTAGCAACTCGCCAGACTCGAACTGGCACTGCTCTGATCAATCCTATTGGGCGAGACTGATCAATAAGCATTTTGTTCCTGCTTACTCAGGACCAGGACCTAAACTAACCAAAAAAGGCAGCAGAAGAAGGCTTCTCTAAAAGGGGCTACAGCCATCAATAGAGAGCTCTCTTCTGTTTCCCTTTCCCTAGAACCCTATCCAGGCGGTGCGGAAAAAAACGTAGTACACTCAATAGCTGGATTGCTAAACAGGCGGGCGGAGAGGAGGGTGAAAGAGGAATGAATTCGCCTGGAAGAAAAAATGGAACTTGAAAGTTAAGCAAGCATAATTTCTAGTGAAGCATAAGAGTAGGGGTGGGCCCTGTAAATATGGATTTCTTTTTCTTAGAGAAGAAGCTTTCACCACATATTGTTTAGTGCGTGTGTATTTAGTAGTTGGCCTAGTGGCTATCCTATTTCCTGCAGTCCTAAGCTAAGTCCCAGTACTTTAGGTATGGGCTTCTAATCTAGGGTACCTCCGTCCCTTGAGATATGAGTTTACCAGTCTTGGATTTCTTCGGTGTTGAAAAAGGCAGGAACGCGAGTCTGGGGGTATCGTATAGAAGAAGAAGGCTGCATAAAGGAGGGACCTTTTCCTCTTAACTATAAATTTCATATCGCTTCCTCGATGTGGTACACATACAGAAAGTCTTGCAGAGACAAGCTGGTTATCAAAATTACGTAAAAAAAGAAGATTCGTCTTGCTGAGCGCGGTAAATGCTTTCGACGGAACCCCCCATTGTTCCCCCTACGCTAGCGCGCAGCCGATAATGGGGCAGATATATACGAAGTTAAAGAAAATAAAGTGAGAACATTTTTATAGATCGTAGGTGCGCTCATTCCGAATTTCTTTGTACTGCCGCGATTCCCATGCTTTATCTTTACGTTGGTCAACAACCAACCACATATATCTATGTATAGATATATAAAGTCTCCCTCTTTTTTGGGAGAGTCTTGGGTCCCGCCAGTTCACTTCCTTGAATTCTTAGCCTACCAATAGCGGGAGAAATGTCCAGAAAAACCGAAACTACTGCTGCATAAAATAAAGGGCAGGTCCAACGGCACCACACCTCCTTTTGATAAAAGAAAAGGAGCGTAGCTTTCCTAATAAGCTTTCAAGAGAACAACGTGTTCAAACCGAAGCTCCTAGATCAAAAGCATAACCTGGGTCTACTGGTCTTACATCGCTCCTAGAATTGGATCCGATCCTAGCCTAGCTTCCAAAGAAGTCGTTACCCGAGAAGGTGTAGGTGCTGCTTGACGCAACTACCACTGGAAAGCGTCCAACAAGCAAGAGTTCCACGCCTGGGAAGGCTTATTCACCGACTAAGCGTTCTACTGACTCGACAGCAAAGCCAACTACTTACTCTACTTCTGATTCTATTGATTTATATGGTATATGCGGGAAGTCTGACTCCTTTTCACTGAGAACAACTTCTTGTTTCTTAGTTCAAGCTGAATCCAATACCTGTAGTGCCTCATTTGACTGAAAGCGGGAATCACGCGCTTCTTCTCTTGCTTGTTAGAGGAAGCCGTTAGTAGTTAAGGTTACGCTTTTGGTTTAATACCAATCTCCCGTAGAGTAGTGTTAAAACAATAATAGTTGTGTGGGCTCAGCCCTAGTTCTTAAGGCGAAGTCTCACATGAAAGATAAAAGTCAACATGAGACTCGAAAGATGCTCGGCGATAAAGAAAAGAAAATGACTCTTTCTTCGGTGGACATGGCGGAGGCTCATGCACTTACACTTAGGAAAGCTTCTGACCCGGCTTTTTCTCTACAGCTATCTTCTGTTTATATGTATGAAAACGGATTCATCTCAGGTCTTTCAAGCTTTGAATAGTAAAAAGTCGTCTACAGATCGCAGTCTGAGGCCTATTGTTAGTGATGTGCAGCAACTCCTGATGTCCTACCACAACTGGTCGGTATAAAGAGTGAACAGATTAGCCAATGCTTCGACCGATTGGGTGGCAAAGCATCTTCCTGACTGACTGTGTCGACCTTACTGGGTGCAGAGTCCTCCACCAGCTATTCTTGCTATTTTAAGAGAAGATCATCATTGTCTGACTTAGGCCTTGATGTCTTTTTTTTATTTTCAATGCCCGGAATAGGAACTGAGATGATTCGATAGTGGGAACTCATGAGCGCTCATCCATTCTATGCTGGTAATCGAGGATAATGAAAAGATTGCATTCGACGCCGGTGATCAATCAGGCAGGATAGAAATTTCCCTTTCCGACCGGTCTTTGAGTAGAATACCCCTTCTTCCGCCTACCCTTGACTGGGGTTGGCTAGGGCCTTTTATTCTTAATCATAGTATGTGGCTATCGCTCCTACTTCTGCTTGTCATTTTAGTACTTGTAATGTCTTTGGCTTCACGCTACGCATCTCAATTTCAAAGGTGAGGAGCTGCTCAATCAACGAAGGCGGATTAGCGTGGTAGCCCAATTGCTTGTTCAATTGGTGGTCCATTAGAGGCCAAATCCTCTTTTAAAGTGTGAAGGCCGGGCTCAGTTGAGAGAAAGCAAGCCAGCGACGGTACTGATTCACCTAACCGAAGAGGATGATCTCCTCTCTCGTAGCACCAAGAAGTGTAAACGCCACTCATCGGGAGAATTTTTTGGCATAAGCAAATTTATATGGGAACCACCTCTGAAGTCGTAGAGATTACAAGTGGAGAAAGTGAGAGTGAAGTGAGAGAAAGGCAATCTACTGAAGCTGTGGCTGAGGAACCCAGGACTGAAGAAAGAGGAAGAGAGCAAGAGTTACCTGGTGATTCTCTACCCAAAGAGTCAGGTCACGAACAAAGAACCTCTGTTGCACCAGAAGGTGGTAAGGACCAATACAACTCTGGCTCTGATGATGATGATTAGTCTTCAAGTGAATCATCTTCTGACGAGGCAAGCTTCAAATATGTAGAGGAAATTGTGCTGAAAGCTGGCCAAGACCCTATTCGTCCAGTCACCCTCATTTTCTTAAGACGAAGCAGTATCCTAATCGCGCTAAGCATTCCTTGGGCTCGAGAAAGGGGCTATTTAGGCATTAAAAGACGAGTACGAAGCATGGTTGTTAGCCTCCTTCAGATTCAAAGTAGCAGTATGAGGGCATGTGTAAGCCGTTCTAAGAGTAATGGCTTTACCAAAGGGCTCTCTGGGTTGGCAGATAGTGCTTTGTTTGCCCATTTCCAAAACCAAAACCACTAGGCATAAAATGCGCTCTTAGCCTTCTTCTTACTTTCCTTCGTCTAGTAAGGTGAGATCCGACCCGAGGCAGGGCTCTTTCATAAGATTGATTGGTCTTTGAATTCAAGCAGGAATGAGAGACGATTCGATATTGCCCTGAAAGGCAACTAGTATTTAGGAAATGGAGGCTTCTAAACCTTGCCTTTTCCATAACCTAAGTCGCACTACTGGGGATCTCTATTGATACTCAGCCAGGCGTTGACCAGTAATTGACCCGCTTTCTATGAACTTATCTGATCCAGTGTCATATCCAGTTTTCCATTTCAAAGGCTATAAAAGTGGGAGGGAAAGCCGAAAGGTTAGAGTAGAGAAAAGAAAGGCTATTACGGATCTGATCCCTAGAGCTGGAACCAGATCAAGTCAAGGCGTACCTGGGCGAAAAAGAAGAAATAAGTAGGGCGATCGATCTCACACCCGAACAGCCCGATTTTTCCTACACGGAGATAAAGGGAAAAAAGGGCTAATCCGCTGCATTACTTTCTACTTTCTCGGCATGTAAAAGGTCTACTACTAAAATTCTGATTTAAAAAAGAGATAATTTTATATCTAACTGTATAAAGTAAAAGCTTGGCTAGGAGAGCGAGCAAAGGTCAGAAGATATCCTTGTCCTAGAGGAAAGGCTCCAGCAGATCATTACTCTACTTGACGTCGAGCCTCTTACTAACCTCTTACGGTAGTCGAGAGATCTTAATCTACTACATCTACTCCACAGGCAAGGCAAAGAGTTCACGCCTTCTTTTAGAGGATCGAAGGCATGCTCTTTCTTAGTTAGCTTAGGAGCGATGGGTACGAGAGTTGTTCGAAAGTATTGGAACGAAGGAACTCATAGAAAGGTGAGGTTCGAACCAAGCTGCGAATCAGTACAGAATTTGGGGGACTCTTTGGGAGAGGGTCCGAAGGATTTGTGATTTCTAAAAAAAAGAAAATAATTAACAGCGGACTTCTGATATTCAAAAACTCTCTGCCATGTTAGAGGCACTAATCGTAGTAGAGATGAGAATAGGGTGTAACTCTGATTCATAGTAAGAATCTTATATACCAGCTGTACCGATTATATTTCGGATAGGCGCCCGCCCCCAAGCCAGTGTCCATCTTCATGAAATGACATTGGTAGACGGGTTGAGACCATCCTTCTATCTCGGTCAACAATGTTTCACTGATTAGACGGGGGCAGGATTCGAACCTGCAATCTTCAGGTCATGAGCCTGATGAGTTCACCATTACTCTACCCCGCTTCTTCCCCTTATCCTTATCCTCCGGAATTCTCCCAGGTCCTTCGTTCGTAACATTTTTGGCTCATTCCCTCAAACCTCATTGAAGATGGCGTCGGGGTAGGAAGGGGCAACCTCCCGGCTTTGTTTCTCAGAGAGAGTCACGGAAAATTTGAAGATTAGGGAAGGCTATCTATGGTTTAATGCAATCTTCTCGGGCCCAGTTCGAAAAATTGACTACAGCCCTAACTTCACTCGGCTTCTGCCGAAGTCAAGTAGACCATTCGGTCTTTGTTAAACATAGTGACCGAGGGATGATCGCATTGGTTGTTTATGTCAATGATATTGTCATTACTGGAGATGATGGACTTGGTATTTTTGCCTTGCCTTGCCTTAAAGGCAGATCTCAAGAGGCATTTTCAAACAAAGGACCTGGGATAGCTGAGAGACTTTCTAGGGATCGAAGCGGCTCGCTCAAAGGTTAAGTTAGAATCGAATTCTAAACCGGCGTGGCGCTGCTGGATGCTTCTGATTAATAGGAAGAGGAGGAGCAAAAAGTTTATGATGAGCATCTATTTGAGTCGATCATTTCCAAGATCTAATTCCAGTTTTTTCTTATGTAGCGGAAACGCCTTAAAATCTGAAGTTTTACGCTTAAAGGAAGAAATGTTCTTGGTAAATGCGGGGCTTGGGACCCCCAGAATTTGTATGCAAGATGAGCTTACAAGAGGAGTGCCAATCAAAAGAAACCGAGCCACCAGGTTTGAGAATAAGGTGGGATTCTTGGATCTAGTGGCCAGTGAATCACTGATAAAAAAGCATCTTTTGGAGAGATTCTTCATCGATCTAGTGGCCGGTAAATCACCGATCAAAGAGCGAGCAGCCGCCAGGTTTAATGATTTGGTGGGATCCACGGATGGAGTAGCTGGTGAACCGCTTCTTCTTCTTCCACGAAGATTCAGAAAAAACCAAGCTTTCCCGGAACTGAACAAGATTTGGCGAACGAAGAAAAAGGTCAAAGGCTTTCTTATTAAAAGAATAAAAGGAGGTTATTCAGTAGCCATCGCAGGTTTCCTTACTTTTCTTCCATTCCGTTGTTTCAGAAAACGTTTAAAAAAACAAAAATGAAAAAAAAAGCAAGCTTATCCATCCGTCGAGTCGATTCATCCACTTTGATGAGGTGAGGGCACCGTAATGGCCGGTGTGGCTAAGAAAATCCATAATCACCAGAAATGAGTGACGCGGGCCGCGTTGATAAATATACGTTTAAGGGGCGTACGCCTAAAAGAAAAAGGTTCATCGTACAATTTCGGCGATTACAAAAGGAGTATATCCCTCTCCCTTAGTGTCTTTCCACTTCCGTCGTTCAGGAACAAACACTTCGCCAAATTCTTTTTAATCCCGGCCCCTCCACTAACCAATTACGTTACGACCACTGAACAAACTTGGTTGACAAACATGGTTTATGCGCCGCTAATGTAGCGGCTTGTCGAGCATTTGAAAAACTCACACCCTCCATTTCAAATGGGATTTGTCCCGTGGACACACGAGCAACCCAACCCGTAGGATTTTCTTTTCCTCTTCCCATTCTTACTTCTGTAGGTTTCTCAGTAATAGGGAGATCTGCGAGAACCCTTACCCATATCTTACCATTTCTTCGGAATTGCCCGCTCATAGCACGACGCGCTGCTTCAAAGGCTCTATATGAAAGACGACCGGCCTGACAACTTTTAGTGCCATATCTTCCAAAACCAAGTTGTGTACCGTCCGGTTTGCAACCCCGACTACATCTGCCTTTACGATATTTACTAAATTTCGTACGTTTCGGATATAGCACGTCCCTCTTTTTTTTTACTATAAGAAATGCACACTTTAACACCTAAGATTCCGTAACGAGTGGATACTTCCGCAGGAGCATAATCGATTTTCTGGTATAATACATTACGAGATGTTTTTCCATACTTTCCGCATTCAGTTCTAGCTATTTCTGCGCCTTCTAATCGACCTGAACAACATATACGGATCCCCCCCACCCCTTTTTTCATTACTAATGGAATATCCTTCACTATTTTACTAAAAATGGAACGAAATGATCTTGTTTTGTTCCTCAGTTGAAAAGAGATGTCTTGAGCAATCAGACAAGCACTTTGATAAACAGATTGAATCTTGACCGACTCAATTAAGGTATTAGTGTTTGTTCTATTAGACAACAAAGATCGCATTTTTGTCATTTCGTTCAAATAAGAGTTGTACCCGTACGGAATTCTTCTATTTCTCAGTATGATCTCTATCCGAATCTCTAATCCCTTTATCAATTCTCCTATCCTACCTAGGTTTCTGAATTTTTCTATCAATTCAATTACCTTATCCTTACCCATGAGGTTCCAACATTTGATCCTTAATAATAATAATAATTGACCTAGGAGTTGTTCCCGGGCATCCTCAAAACAACGGTTATTATACACCTCAACCCCATCAATTGGAAATAAAAAGGTAGCACCGAAGAAAGGAAAGAGCGAGATAGTGGTTTTTGTTGTTCCCGCGAAGCGAAGATCATTCGCTTGGCGAATGAAGTGAGTCAACCTCTTTTTAGCTTCGGCCAAACACTTTTTATCACGGGTCAAGATTTCTACAAAAAAAGCGATGCGAGAACGTATTCTCTTATCTAAGCTTCTTCCCTGTGCATTCGCTCTCCCCATCGTAGATGGTTCAGCCACGCCCGCAGCCACGAAATGATTGAGAACTACGACGGGGTCGAAATTCATTTTTTTCTTTGTTTTTAATAAATATAGAATGACCAAATAATTCAAGGAGAAGCGCACTGCAGGGAGGGTCCCTTTAATTTTAAGTAGATTACTCGTCGGGCTTTTTTTTTTGCGGGAATTCTTGGGAAAAAGAACTTGAATAACTTCATTTTTTGAAGGAGTCGTCATTTTCTATCAGGAAGGCTATGCCATTGACAACTCTGGTGTCTTTCGGATACTTGAAGGCCCCGCTGACCCGAAGTAATTTAGAAAGATTCTTCTTTATCGATGGTGATCGGTCATGGTATCCATAGCGTTGCTTTTTTTCGGCCAAATCCTGATTTCGTTTTCCTTCTCCCGGTCGTCGAGCCTGATCGACTCGACTCTTTTTCCTGCCCCCCGGCCTCTCACTTCGTTTCGTTCTTCTTCTGTATTGTCGCTTGAATGAAGACACGGCCCGACTTTTCCGAATGTCCACCACCGGCCCTTCTCCTTTCCAGGTCTGGTTTTTTCGCGTCGTTTCAGTCGTCGTGGAAGAAAGAAATTAATGAATGTTCTTTTTGGAAAATGTAGAAGAATAAAAGTCACTGTAACCTTAACTGGAAGGACTCAACTACTAGTCTAGTCTAGTAGTAGTATTTTTCTATTAGTTGCGATGCGAACAGGCGTTTACTTATGAGATTAGTTGAGTAGGCTTGTGTTAGTTGTCTGTTATAAGATAGCCATTTTTGGGGCTTTCAACATCAAAAAGCCTATCCGGCTTGGCTTCGCTATCGCTCATGACTTGTATTGTAGTCGGCCCTCTTCATCACTCGACTGAAAGGAGAGGAATAGTTAAGGAAGGAAAGGAAGGTTGGTTTGAGGACCCGTTGGTCAAAGGAAAGGGGAAGTCCTTATTCCGGGACAGAGCCGTATGACGCGAGAGTGTCACGTACGGTTTCTTTGAGAAGGGTGTGATACCACCACCTATCAGGCCTGACGAGCGGTCCACGGAGCTGCATCCCTACTCACCTGGTCCATGCACATCGCTCTCTCCAGGAGGTTGGCTGCCTATCCTAGATCTTCCCATTTTCAAGAAGATCCCGGGCTCGATCTGGTTTAGTATCAAGGTGATTCTCTTTCTCTTTCTATATATATGGGTCCGCGCAGCATTTCCACGATATCGTTATGATCAATTAATGGGACTTGGCCGGAAAGTGTTCTTGCCTCTATCATTAGCTCGGGTAGTCCCCGTTTCTGGTGTTTTAGTCACCTTTCAATGGCTCCCTTAATTATGTGTGAGGCGCTTTTAAGCCCTCTTGAGTAATGGGAAGCGGGCTAGTCCCCGAAAATGCTCTTTTGTCGTTGGGGCTCAAAATTTTCCTTTCGGAGGGCTTTTATGATTCCAGCCAAGAAGACTAGTAAAAGGGAGGAAATAGAGGGTCCGAAGGAGGTTGAAACTTTTTTCTTCAACGCGAAGAAAAAATGCTTAATCAGAGGGGGAAGATTGTGAGTTCTGCTCAGGTGAGTTTTTTTAATGAGTTCTGCAAGAATGAAGGCATTGCTAGACACTGCACTTTGTGACACATTTAGAGTAGCAAACAGGAAATCCCAATTCCAAGAAAAAGAAAGCAGTTGGGCAAAATTTAGAGTATTATAGAATTGGAATGTGCATGCCGATCTGTCATGTCCTTAACTGACCGATACATATTTTTTATATTAAACATATAAAAATCGACAGTGGAAGAGGCACTGGTTGTGCGGGATCATTATGACTGGAGATATAATATAATATAATAAGTCCTTCTTTGCCACTTTCAAATCAATAATAACGATGCCAGAGATATTCCAAGAGGAGGACTCGGGTTCCGGTAAACTCGTCTTTAGATCTAATGCTAGCTTTCTTTCGAGTCTGTCCAGGGAAATCGTGGTTGACCGGCGTGGATCGATGATCCCCGTTGAGTAGTAGATTGAGATTGTTTTCAAATCTGTAGAATTGGACAAAACTTTGGAGATAGGAAGAGAGCTTGGGCTAAAAATTATGGGAAGTCAGGAGAAGGTTGAGAAACTGGTGGAGGGATTGGTTGATTAGGAATGGGCAAAATGGGTGGATGCTCGAGCAACTGTATAGCTTTGTTGCATTGATCGGTTAGTCTCTGCATGTTGATTTTGCTTTATATATTTTTGTCTGCTTTCATGGAATTCTGGGGGTATTGGGTCTGCTCAAAAACAAAAATGTATTAAAGCTATGATGGGAAAAGTGAAAGCAAAATTTATGCTTTTGTGTGAAACAAAGTGAGCAGGGTGGAGTTATAGAGACTATGCTAAAGTATGGGAAGGTGGTGAGTTCGATTTCGTGGAGGTATCTGTTATAGGTAATTCTAGAGGCATCACACTTTTATGGGATGTTAAGTATTTCAAGTGCTTTAGGAGTTCAGTTGGTCGGCATTGGCTATTGGTGAAAGGTGAGGTTAGGGGGGTTGGGGATTTCAATTTGTGGGGTTTATGGAGCAAACAATCTAGACGAAAGGATTGGGTTGTGGGAGGAGTTGTTGAAGGTAAGGCGGGGGCCGAGGGGGGTATCCTATCCTTTATTGATAGTTGGTGACTTTAACGAGGTGCTCTCTGCTGAGGAGAGGTTGAGTGGAAGAGTAAGTATGAGGGGTTTGAGGGCTTTCTTTGAGTTTATTTCAAATGTAGAGTTATGTGAAGTGGAGTTGTAGGGAAGGATGTTCACTTCGGGAAATTCAAAGGCGACAAGCAGGATAAATCGTGCCTTTTTTGATCCAGAATGGCTCACCATGTTTACTTCCATCAAGCTTTGGGCGAAGAGCAAAGAAGATTCGGATCACTGCCCGTTTGTGCTTGGCCAGCAGCAACAAAGTTTGGAGTCAGACCTTTCCGATTCTTAAACTGTTGGATGTCACATGAAATTTTTGATAAGGTACTCAAATCAGCATGGGGGCACGCATGTAAACAATTTTCTGGTAAATTTTGTATGATCAGGAAACTTGGTTTTATTAAAAAGGCTTTGGAGTGGAACAAAGTGGTTTTTGGGAATGTTGAGGAAGGTATCAAGGATCTGAAAAATGAAAATCGGCAGATTGGATAGAGTGACTGATAGCAGACCATTAAATGAAGATGAATGTAGGCAAATGCGTTTGTGAAAAGTGGATCTTGGCAAAAGAAGAAGACAGAATGAGTGCTTGTGGCATCAAAAATCGAGGGCAATGTGGTTAAAGTCAAGAGACAAGAATACTAAGGTTTTCCATTTAACGGCATGCAATAGGGATAGAAGAAATTCTATCCATCAGGTTGTCGTTAATGAGAATATTTTGAAGAACCCATTTGATGTGAAGCAAGCTGCAAGGGTGTGCTTTGAAGATCTTTTCAAACCATTATTTGAAGATAGTTTAAAATAGGAGGTGATTCCTGTAAAAAAAATTTCGACGATTCAAGCAAACAATTTAGAGAGACTTTTTGACATTAAAGAGGCAAAAGAAGCGGTGCGGGATTGTGATGGGGACAAGGCCATGGGACCCGACGGGTTTGATTTCAAGTTTTACAAGAAAACTTGGGATCTCATTTGTGATGATTTGATGGTGTTAGTCAATGAGTTCTATTGCTCAGGTCAGCTACTACAAAGTGTAAATAGTGGTTTTATCACTCTTATTCCAAAGAAGAGTGATACTGCATCCTTTGATGAGTTTAGGCCAATCTGTTTAGTTCATGACATCTACAAGATTGTGGCAAAAAGTCCTTGCCAAAAGGGTGAAATCGGTTATGGATTGTGTAGTTAGTGAAAATCAATATGCTTTTATGGAGGGGAGATCGACTTTGGACTGTGCTTTTTTTACTTTAGAGATGGTTAATCAACTGAAGAAGAGGAAGGAAAGGGCTGTCCTTTGGAAAATCGATTTCTGGAAAGCCTATGATTCGGTTTCATGGTTCTTTCTTATGGATTTATTGGAAAATATGGGCTTTGGATGTAGATGGAGAAGGTGGATTTGGGGATGTATTAGTTAAGCGACGTTGGCTGTCTTGATAATTGGTTGCATAAAGGAAGAGTTTGCTTCGTATGGGGGGTTGAAACAGGGAGACCCACTATCCCCATTTTTATTTAATATTGCAGCCGAAGGGATGACAGTGTTAGTGAATCAAGTTATGAGCAAAGGTTTGGTGAAAAAGGTTAGCTTCAGCCTTGATTTGCCTAATCTGCTCCAATTTGCATGGAGGATCCGGATTATTTGCTGAATTTAAAACGATGTTTGCGATGTTTCGAAATACATTCAGGCCTTAGTAACAACATTCACAGGAGCAGCTTGGTGGGTATTAACATATCTGATCAGAGGACAAGAGAGTTGGCGGGAATGTTATTGAGCAAGGAGGAGCACCTTCCTATTACCTGTCTTGGACTTTCTTTAGGTCAGAATAAACAGTATAAAAAGGCGTGGGATTATGTGATTTATCGGATTAAAAAACGCCTTACTAGTTGGAAAGGCAAATTCCTTTCAATCGGAGGAAGAGTGACACTAATCTGAGCTGTTCTTAGCAATCAACCAATTTATTACCTCTCTCTGTTTAAAATTCCTGCAGGGATGTCAAAGAAAATTGTGAGCATCCAAAGGAATTTTTTATGGAGTGGTTGCAATGAT
Source organism: Turnera subulata (assembly GCA_028386065.3). Classification (NCBI taxonomy): domain Eukaryota; kingdom Viridiplantae; phylum Streptophyta; class Magnoliopsida; order Malpighiales; family Passifloraceae; genus Turnera; species Turnera subulata. Next base: position 13,813 of record JAKUCV010005442.1, read on the forward strand.
AAAAGGAAAACATGTTTGGTTGCGTGGAATAGGATTGCTAAACAGAAAAAGATGGGTGGCATGGGAATTGAAAACATTTTAATCAAGAATTAGTGTCTTTTATTTAAATGGCTTTGGCGGTATCTCTGATTCTTCATCATCTGAAAATCCCATGTGGGTCGTATTGGTGCGAGACAATTATACCCATTCAGATTCTTCTTGCCCTGTTTTTTGTGAAAAGAGATCATCAAAGTTGTGGAGGAATATTATTCGGTCTACTGAGGAATGTATGAATGGTAGTGTGAAGTTGTAGGATAGAATGAAGATCGTGTTGGAGATGGAATTAGATGTAAGCTATGAACGGATAGAGGGAAGGATGTGGTTTCTTTAATGGATGCATTTCCTAGACTTTTTACAGTTTCGCTTTAGCAGAATGTCGGGGTGAAGGATGTTGTGAAATCGGTGAATGGGAAGTGGGAATGGGGATTGAAGTGGAGGCGTCGGTTGTATAGTTAGGAGGAGTTGTCTCATCTTAACAATTATTTGTCTAACTTAAATTTGCAGGTGAACAAGCGGGATGAGTGGAGGTGGTCTGAATGCCCTGATGGTAGTTTTACCGTCAAATTGGGGTATTTTATCTCTCAACTGCTGCAACATTGTGGTGTAGCAAAGCCTTGGGTCTGGTTGGGGTGTGCACCTTATAAAATTGAATGTTTTTTTGGATGGCAATGCAACATGGGGTGGCCATCAGGTCGGTACTTCTTCGAAATAACATTATTAGTCTTGAGGCAGCATTATGCCTTTTTGTGAATTAGAAATTGAAGGAAGGGATCATTTGTTTTTAAATTGTAAATTGGTATGGAGCCTGTGGTATAAATTATGCAGTTGGTGGCGAATTAGTTAGGTTTCGCCGAGGTGTAGTGAAAATTTTTTTGTGCAATGGATAGGTTTGGCCTATTACCCCAGGCATCGAGCAGCTTGGATGGTTGGATTCTATAATACGATTTGGAGCATCTAGTGGGGAAGGAACAAGCTGATATTTGAAGCAAAAAGTACCAATTCGAGAACATTGTTCGAGCTTATATTGAAGAGATCTTTGTCTTGGATAAAGGCCATGAATTCGGAATTTCCTTTTGATTTTCCTGAAGTTGTTATTTGTTTGGATAGTTTTAAATCTTGGAGGGACCTTTATGTAAGGAAAGATATGTGTAGGCTCTATAAATAGTGTTTAGTTTGGCTTAGACAATATGTATGTTAAAATCATTTCTTTGATGGCTTTGGTCTGTTTCTAAACTGTGTGCGTCTTTTTTAAGATGATTCATATATTTTTACAAGTGAATAAATTCTCTCATTTCATAAAAAAAAATGAGTAAAAAAAAATAAATAGGGATAACAAATATAAATTCAAATGAGTGAAGGGTCATATAAAAACTATTAAACCCTCTATAAACTTATGCATCCAACAAAGGGTCAAATGTCTTCTTCTTTCAACTTGAAAATGAGGAAGAAAAACGGAAGGTTATAGCGAAAGCCCTATGTTTTTTTTTTTTCAAATTGCTGCATTATTTTAAGGAATAACTTCCCCATATGTCTTGGGAGCAAGTGGATTTGGAGAAGTCTTGCATGTTGGATTCAGGTGCACGGTTTTTCTTTGGAATATATGAATGAAGCAGATGCACTGGTTATTGGAAACTCTTTTGGTGATCTATTGGAAGTTGATTTCTCTTTTAACAAAATTCATCAGCCAAGAGAGCTTCATTAAGCTCATGGTAGCTTGCGGGTAGATCGGCCATCGTTAACTGAGTTCCACAACAATGTTTCAGGAGTATAGCATCTATAGATTTGGTTTATATATGAAAATTTACTTGAGTGTTGTTGGTACTGTGGAAGACTGGGCCACTCTTTAAATGGATACATGATCATGGGATCAAATGACAAGCCTTGGATTTATAATATCCCTAAAAAAGGGTATAGTCCATTGTTAAGAGTTGAAGCTACAAGTGAAGCTCCATCCATGGATAATATTTAGGCGTGCTCTTTCACTTCTAGCAAAAGGAAGAGGGATTCGTGTGGTTAAAGCAAGAAAAGGTCGAAGAAACCGATGGTAAACAAGTTTGGGTATAGATAGAAACCTCTTGTTTTTTAGCCCACCAGTAGACACGAGATGGCAAGAATCCTATTGAAAAGGAAGTTGCCCATATGATGGAACCTACTCCCCCTTGATCATGACTTCTACTACTAATTAGGCGGTGCATCCAATGGCTAATCTATGAGTCCCTAATGATAATTGCATCTCTTACATGCTCATCTAGTAATGGATCGAATGACCAGTCTTGATGATTAGGTTAAAAGTGGTGCCCTTGGCTTTTCTAATCACGAGGTGCATCCTAGGATCAATATTAATCTAGATGATGACTATGTGGAGTATGAACCACTAATGGCATTCTCTCCTCACTATACTGATATAATGTCTAGAACATAGGATACTATAGTCCACATCACTGCTTATTTTAAAACCTAGTTCAAACAGAAGGCTACTAAAAGATTATAAAAAGACTGGTTTTGGAAAAAGCAAAACAATACCAGGTGCAAAATTAGGTAGTTACAACATTCTCTCAATGTTTTATATGACCTCCTTCATATGGAAGAGATTAGAGCAGAAGAGAAGAATCTTGTTGATAAAAAAGATGAGGCGTAGAGACTGAAAAAGATGTACTGGCAATAGTAGAGGTCTCAAGTGAATTGGCTTCTTTTTGGAGATATTAACATTTCTTTTTTTCATGCCACTACTGTTCAAAGAAGGTGGAAAAATAGACTTTGCAAGTTTTAGAGTTCTTTTGGGGCCGCCAGCACCCAGTAGAGTTCTTTAGGGGTTGTCAGCAACTAAATTTTGACTTCCTATTTTAAGATAGGAGTCTTATATTGAGTCACGTCTAGTTACATCTAGAGTTAAAAAAATATTTTCTGAAGGTTGTGGGTGCTAAATATCCATCATATGTCGTGTTAAAATCTTCCGAGACCCTAAAAACCTAGTATTCCTAAAACTTGAGATAACCTATCACCTTGTTAAGCTAAACTAGGCAAGAAAGTCCGCGAGGGATAGTTTATCAGATTGAACACGCCTCACGTGTAGACAAAGAACACTAAACGCTAACAGAGAATAGCAAAGCAAAACACAGGTGGTTGATGGAGGAACCGAATCAATAGTCAGGGAGTCCGGAGAGGAAGTGATAATATGATCGATGGTCGTGGTGGTGCAAGATGGCAGAACGGATCTTGGTTTGGTAATCTAAGACCGCTTTACTTCTCAAGAACGTCAAGAGACTACATGCAGAGAGTGGTTGATAATCTTCGGGTCGTGACTGTGTATGTGGAAATATTTCGTTTGGTTTGGGGGTAGTTGGTCACTAGTAAGTCATAGCTGTCAATGCATTTTGGATAGTAGTAATTATGTCTTAGCCTATGTTAATGGGTTATTGAGTAGACGGTATGGATGGTATTATATGAATGAATGGTATTGTTAGTAGTAATTGATTGGTGATGTGATTTGTGTTCGTGCTACTGTCACATTTGGTTCCTGCAAGTGCACAGGGTAGTTGTAGTACTTAATCAAGGTCGTATCCACAGGGACTATGTTGGGTCTGTTACCTTCAAATTTCGATCGGTTAGGCGGGGAGAAATCAATTAAGGTGATTGATTAATTAAACTAAAAGTAATCAATTGGAATGTAATTAATAATGAGATTAAAGCAAAAGGAAAGATCAGATTGAGGAAGGTCTTAGGCATCAGGGGTTTCCCATGCCTCGTTTTCATGCTCAAAATTGCTAAGTTGTGCCACAACAGGCTGAGCCTGTTTGACGGCCTGTGTTTAATAGGATGTCTCGAAGGGGCTCCCAACCTGGAATACTACCAATGGCTCTCGATCTTATTGATAGTTCCTTAAGTTTCTGTCTACCCCTGTCACTAGAGCAGACCTCCTCTCAAGGGTGAAGTTCATTATTGGGGCATGTTTTCCCACAGTCTCTCCTTCTCTTCTCTCGAATGTCCAGGGAATGAAGGCTGGCCACCGTAGGTCCTGCAATTTGGCTTCACCTCCCGGTCTTTCACCAAATCACTACTAAGTTGTAGTAAGCTTTCCAGTGATCAATCGAGGATCTAATTAAAAAGGGGTTATCTCCTAGACTGTACCCTGATAGGCTAGGCCTGCTGTAGGCATGGTCTAGTTATAAGGGTTGATTCTTGTAGGGGCTCTCAACCTTTGCTATACCCATTTGTTTTCACTCACAGGTATCTCCCAAGATTCTCATCTATCCTTGGTGCTCTCGCACCCGGCCAAATCAAGGGGTTTAGGAACTATGTTGAGGCTTGTTCCTCAATTAGTTTTCAGCCCCACAAGAGGCTTCGAAACTAAAGTTAGGTTACTGTTGGTCTAGTAGCTATGGCTTCTCCCCTCGGTTCTTCACCTAGCTACCTGAGATCATGCATGGGTTTGATCAAGACTCAAGCATGGATAAGGTTCACAACAACCAAACAAGAAAATTGGTTAAGAACATCAAATGAGCAATTTATTACAATCAAACGAAGACTTGTTACACCACTTAAGCCTGAGAAGGGGTTGTTTAGTTCATAATCGGAATTACAAAAACAGAATGGATGAGAGTCAACATAATATTCAGAATGACTCAGGAATCAAAGACGACTCTGGGTCCTTCTTTTCCAAGTTTTTTTGTAGGATTCTACTCCCTCAATTGATTGATCAATTTCTCGATAATTTTCTTCAGTTTTTTTTTCTCTTTTTATAGTCGCAGCTCAGGCTCTTTCTCTCCCTCCTCTGCTTGCTCGGAGGTATGGGAGTTGCACAAATTGGCTGCCCACATGCTCATCAGGATGTAGAGCCATAGGAGGGGGTGGTTGCAGAAATCCGTTTGAAACAGGTCGGCAGAAGACTTTTTAGGAGAAATTTCTGGTTCGTCAGGTGGATTTTCTCCAGGCAAAATGATTACTGCTACCTTATCTTCAGGAATTAGTATGATGTGCTCAGGATATGGTTGCAGGTGTCAGTTCTGCTCTTCTGCAAGTGGTGTGAATTTAACATTCGTTTCGCTCTTTTCTGGTTTCTGCAACTTGCACAGGCTGAGGCTGTTCCAGAGGCTGTGTGCGACATTCTTTAATTTATCCTTGAAATTGAATCCGGAGTCCCAATTGGTTAGCAAAGTGTTGTTGGGGCTTTTGGAATCAAGACTTAGATAGTGGAATCTAGAGGATAATCTGCAGTTGGAGGAGGATTTGTGGCCTTCGACTGATTTTGTAGTGTATAGCAGGCCTACACAGGTCCTGAAACAGGCTCATGCTGTAACATAGGCTGTTTCTTCGAATTTCTTAGCAGAATCTTCCAAAATCCTTTGAAATGCACCTGATTTACTAATCATACAGTAAGGGATGGAATTTAAAGGAATATGGTGAAATAATGCAAAGTGAGGCATATAATCATGATAAAACGAGATTAAGTGCATTGAAAATCATGCCTAAAACTATGCAAATTTCACACGCATCAATTGGTGTTATTATGCTTGTTAGTTTGATGCTTGCTGGAAATAACCCCTGCAGGACATTGTTTGTTGAAAATTGCTTGCTGAAAATTTTTTGCTGGAAATTGCTTGTTGGAAATTGCATGCTAGAATTTTTTTTTTTTGATACTAATCGAAGAATTTTATTAATCAAAACAATATATACAAAGAATAGGGAGCTCAGGGCCATTGTGGCTCCAGAGCGGTTACAACACCCTCGGGTTTCAACTAGTCTACTTTGAAAAGACTATTGTTAAAATTGCATGTTGGAAGTTATTTGTTGGAAGTTTTTGTTGAAAATTGCAGCTTGTCTTGTTGTTTCATGCTACTTGGAAATCGGCATGATGTTGGCAATTGTGTTTTATCATATTACATCTTCTCTTATATTGTTTGTTTTCAAATTTGGAAATTAGCATGTTATAAATTGTGGCTTGTATAAACTTGAGTGAATTGTATGTTTAAGTTTGCATATAGAATAAAAATACTAACATCATGACTTACATTAATAACAAGTCAGATGGGCATACAGGTTCTATGTAGTTTTAATGGGTAAAGGATTGGAATTTTTTTATCAGTGGGAGGAAGTGAAAATGGCTACGGATGGATATTTAAATCCCATTTATAAAGTTTACAAAACAATAGATGAAGCAAGATACGCATATGTCATCAGTGAAAAGCGTTGGGTTAAAGAGAATTATGACGAATTCGAGGATGAAGTTCAATCAAATGCGAGGTTAAGCCAAATTTCAAATGATATTGTAACAAGTCACATTTAATCTTGTGTGCATTCGTTTGCCACATTTCTTATCGGATCCTTTCTTGGCTTTGTGTTTGCAAAACTTTTCTAATTGATGTTATTGAATTGCATTATTCGAACATACCTAGTAGGCTAAGTACTTTTCCAATTATGTAAGGTGACCATTTTTAAACTAAATACTTTTGTAATTATGTAAAGTAACCATTTTGTAAGCTAAGTAATTTCCTATGTAAGGTGACCATTTGTACGCCAAGTATTTTCTTAATTATGTTAGGTGACCATTTGTATTTGGAATTGACTATGCCTTTGTATTAATATTAACATTATAGTTACTATGTCAACATTATGTTTGCGCTACACAACTTATCTCATTATCATATTCATAGTTGGATTGTCTCATTTTTGGGTCAAACACCTTTTTAGACCCCCGAGTTCAGCATTTGTCTCGGTTGTATATCCAGGAGTTTTTGTGTCCCTTTTGTGTATCCTGGGTTTAAAATTTTTTTCTTTTTACATACCTCAGGCAACCCGGACGATGACGTGGCCATTTGCCCGGGTCCACTCGACACGTGTCAGATTTCTATTGGAGCCACGTCGTAAAAGTGGGCCCACCTTTTTCATATAATTTTATTTCTCAAAAATTTGAAAATTATTTTCCAATTTTTAAATTCGCATACCGGCTGGTTAGTCCGATTTTACTCCCAATTTGCCCGCTTAATTCATTTTTTGAGTTAAAAAAGACCGGGTGGAGCGATCCAATTCCCCTAATTCCCTTTCCGTCTCTACCCATAAATGATGCATTGTCACTTATGGGAATTTAATTGGTGAATTGAATTCCAGTTCAGTTCACCTAATTTCCTTTTTATTCCACCCGTAAAACCCCTGAACTTCTTGGCCAACTCTCTCGGGCCTTCTTTTTGTTTTCTTTATTGAAACTTCACGCGATGGCATCGAACCCGGTGGCGGCAATTGTTTGCCTTCGTCAAACGCTGAGGACTCGGAGTAAGGCGTGGCACTCCCAACGAGAACGAACGGTAAAGAACCCGAGGGTGAACTCGAGAACCCACGACCGCCGTCTCTTTCTGGACAAGCCGTCATTTCTCTTCCTCTTCCTTCCTCTTCTTTGATTTTAGGTTTTGATGGTTGATTGGGTGTTTCTTTTTGTAGTGCATCTGGGTTGGGGTGGCGGGTCGGGTGGTTACTTGGCGTGTTGGTGGTCGGGCTGTGGTCGCTGGCAGCTTGTCTTTGTGCCCAGACAGTGGCTATTTGTGGTCGGGCTGGGTTGTTTCTAGCGTATCTTGAAAGGCTTCTTCTGCACTGTTAACCACTCGTTCATCTCCATACCTAGTTGTCCATCCATGTTTAACCCTATGAAATATTTTGACATAGCTATCAACTTGTTAATTCGGGGCATCTCTGGTTTAGTGAAAAGTTGCATCGGATCTAGTTTTAATGTTTTATAAGTATAATGCATAAAAAGTGAATACAACCTGCCGGGAAAAAAAAAACCATACTCAGCAAAAAAAACTTGTTTACTACAGAGCAGATTGAATTAAGTGGGCGGGCACCTAAGTTTTCTTTTCTCCTAAGTTTTCGCTAGGGTTGGCCAGGGTTTGCATGTCAGCAGCGCCACCTACAGGGCCAACCGGCCCTGCAACACCGTCAGAACCTCCGGATTCTGATGCTAATTTAAGCAAAGTGAAGTTTGGGGATCGCTTTCCAGATGGGGAACAGGGGCCGAGGCAAGAAGGGGGTTTGTTGTTTCCTCCCCTATCGTTCCGGGACGAGCTGCTTCAAGCAATAGGTAATATTGGTTTGGCTCCTCCAACCATTGATAACTCCTTTGAGGTGGAAGAGGGTGATGTTCAGGTTACACGGTGTGCTAGAGGGCCTATGATTCAAATCTCTGATCGTTTTCGTCGTGAATTGCACAAACGTTGGGAACGCACTCTAATTATCAAGCTTTGAGGTCATTCTATTGGGTTTATTGCACTTTGCAATAAACTAAAAATCGTTTGGCAGTTATCTTCCTCTGTGAAAGTGATCGATTTAGAGAATAACTATTTCTATGTTAAGTTCTCAAGTCATGCCGATTATATGCATGCCCTGATGGATGGTCCTTGGATGGTTTATGGGCATTATCTTACGGTCGAGTAGTGGCGCCCGGATTTTAATCCATCTCAACATGTCATGCAATCGGTGGTTTCTTGGGTACGGATTCCGGAATTACCTACATGGTTGTATCACCAGCATCTGTTGGGCATCATCGGAGATGAGGTTGGGAAGATTGTTCGGATTGATGAAGGGACGCAGGATACAGCCTGTGGTAAATTTGCTAAGATTGAGGTCAGTATTGAACTGGCCAAGCCCTTAACGCCGGAGGTGAATGTTGATGGGCATTGGTACCCTGTCGTCTATGAAGGTCTCCCCGATTTGTGTTTTCACTGTGGGCGTGTAGGGCACAACATCCTCTTCTGCTCCTCTCGTACTGAGAAGAGCACTGATGCTAATGGTGACATGGAGGGGGTTCAGGTTGAAGGACGTGCTGTGGAGGAGCCACCGATTGTTGTTGGACAAGGGAATGCGATTGAACTAGGGGTGCGGTTTGGTCCATGGATGAAGGCCCCCCCGAATCGTCGTCCTCCTCACCGAGATGCTGTTGTGGGAGCTAGCAGGAAAGGAACTATGTCGGAGAAGGCTTCTGGCTCTGAAGGTTCGCGTTTTTACGTGCTAGATGCTATGGATGACGGTTTCATTGTCCCTGGGGCAGTGGACCATACTGCTCGCGAAAATTCTGGTAATGTTCAAGGGCTGACTTCGGGGTCGCAGAGTGTGTTTGCTAAGAAAGCTAAAGTGGTTGCTGAGTTTTCGGCAAGGAAGGAACAGATGGGTTCAAAGGCTTCTACTAAGAGGAATGATCGTCAGGGAGGTCAGGCTGGGAGTGTGAAGAAAAATTCTGGGAGTATGCAGGAGGAGGAGTCGGATTGGGGAGTGTTATTGCGCAAAGGCTTGGAATTTGGTAGGCAAACTATGGCTGTAAGGAAGGAAGTTGTAGTAGAACAATCGAAGGATACTCTTGGGAGACCCAATCCGCTTCCCAAGCAATCGTTACCAGTCACCCACAATACTCATATCAGTGGACCTCTTCAGGTCGCCTTTGATACGGCCCTGACTAGTCATAAGGAAAAAGCTCAGGACCCTTTGTGCAACAAACAACCGGTAGAGAAAGGGCCAGCTTATAGTGCCCCGGATCCTCCAGGTTTGTCTAATACAAACGCTAGCCCGATGGTGATGTTTCTACCATGGATGAAGAGACCTCCTCTTCAGCTATGGAAGTATAAACAGCAATCCCAGGTTTTTTTTCATCACTCTATTATTTTAATGGATAGTTGTCCAATTATGGTGTGGAATTGTCAAGGAGCTAAGAGTGATGAGTTTCATAGAGTTACTCGGGATTTAGTTGTTCAATTTAATCCTCGTATTTTGGTTTTAGTGGAGACATGGATCAGTGGTGTTGAGGCAGATCGGTCTATCCGAAAGCTTAACTTCGATTGGAGTATTCGCAGTGAAGCGGTGGGTTTCTCGGGCTGTATATGGGTGTTGTGGAAGGGTGATCATGCTATGATCCAACCACTCACCATTCATCATCAGTTCATACATATGCGGATAAATATGCCAGGGATTGTGCCCTGGTTCTTTACTGCTATCTATGGTAGCCCTGCAATGGCTTCCCGCAACATCCTATGGCAGGCTCTCTGTCAAATAGCAAGTACTATGTCAGGAGCATGGATGGCTGCAGGCGACTTTAATGCCTATTTAAATGCAGACGAGAAATCAGGGGGAGGTCGACCTAATATGCCCAGTTGCCGTCAGTTTGAGTCATGTCTAAATGCTTGTGGATTCATTGATTTGGGCTATAAAGGATCTTCTTTTACATGGGAGAGGGGTGGTGTCCGTGAACGCTTAGATAGAGCTATCGCGAATTCGGATTGGCGCCTTCTCTTTGATGATGCCTCAGTCATCCATGGTCCACCTGTGAAGTTAGATCATGTTCCGATTATGGTGCATCTGTTTCGTCGTGAGTTGGATGGTAGACATACCCCTCTCTTTCGTTTTCAAGCAGCATGGCTACTCCATAGCGAGTTTAGACATGTTGTGCAATCATCATGGGATAATGCTTTACCAATCCCACATGCCATTCACAATCTGCAGGGCAAGCTACAAGCTTGGAACCGATCAGTGTTTGGGCATATCCTTCGTCGCAAGAGGCGGTTGTTGGCTCGCCTGGCCGGTATTGATAAAGTCAGAGATAGTCGGGCTCTTTGTCGACTACAATGGAAGCTCCGGAAAGACTATGAGAAGGTGTTGTTAAAGGAAGAAGTTTTGTGGTTCCTAAAATCCAGGAAGGAATGGATTGTATCTGGTGATCGCAATACAAAATACTTTCAAACAACTACGGTCATCCGGCGGCGCAGGAAGTGTGTTCATTCTTTGAGAATGGGGGATGACTGGTGTGATGATCATGGAATTCTCTGCAATCATGCAACGTCTTTTTTTAAAAACTTATATTCTGAGGATACTACAACCCCGATGCTCCAACTCCCTAAGGGAACCTTTCCCACTATTGAGGCGGGGCGCCTAGAGGAGCTTGGACGTGAGGTTCATGATGAGGAGATCCGGGCTACTTTATTCATAATGGGTCCTCTTAAAGCCCCAGGGTTGGATGGTTTCCATGCTCTATTCTATCAACGGAATTGGGACATTGTTGGTCCTGCTGTGTGTAACTTTGTCAAGGATGCTTTTCGAGTTGGGCTTTTCTCAGCAGAGGTGAATCAAACTTTGTTGGTCCTTTTGCCTAAGGTAGCTATTTCTGAATCTATCCGACAATTCTGGCTGATTAGTCTTTGTAATGTGGTTTATAAGATCATTACAAAGATCATAACTAATAGGGTACGTCCGTGCCTGGCCGAGGTTGTTGGCTCTCATCAATCGAGTTTCATCCCGGGTCGTCATATTACAGATAACATTGTCGTGGTGCAGGAGGCAGTTCATTCAATGAAACTGAAGACCGGGGATCAAGGTTATATGGCTCTGAAGATTGATCTAGAGAAAGCCTATGACCGCCTTCGGTGGTCTTTCATCCATGACACACTATTAGAGAATGGTTTTTCGGGTCCTTTGATACAACTGATTATGTTCTGCATCTTTTTAGCTACTATGAAAGTTCAGTGGAGTGGTACTGTGTCTGACCCTTTTCAGCCCTCACGGGGTATTCGGCAGGGGGATCCTCTTTCTCCATATATCTTTGTGCTCTGCATGGAGAGGTTGGCTCATTTGATCCAACATGAGGTAGATTCAGGGGTATGGCTGCCTTTATCTTTTGGATCCCAGGGGCCAGCTCTATCGCATATTTTCTTTGCGGATGATCTATTATTATTTGCTGAAGCTACCCTGGAACAGGCTAATGTGATCCATTCTGTACTTGATAAATTCTGCCTTGCATCTGGTCAGAAAGTAAGTGCAGAGAAATCCCTCATTTGTTTCTCAAATAATGTGTTACAGCCTGCCTGTGACATGATCAATGCTTTGCTGGGTTTTCAGTTGACAAGGGATCTTGGTAAATACTTGGGTGTACCGTTGATTCATGGGAGAGCAGGTTGTGATAAGTTTAAGTTCCTTGAAGATGCTCTTGACTCTAAACTTAGTGGGTGGAAAGCGAATACTCTGTCCTTTGCTGGAAGGTTGACACTTGCGTAGTCTGTTCTCCAAGCTCTACCTACATATGCCATGCAAACTATGTCAGTTCCTGTAATTGTTTGCTCTCGCTTGGATTCTAAAACTCGTGATTTTGTGTGGGGTTCAACTTCCACACAGTGACGGGTTCCGCTTGTTAATTGAGATGAGGTTTGTCAGCCGAAGAGAACTGGGGGTTTGGATTTGCGTAAAATGTGCCACCATAACCATGCTCTACTCATGAAGTTGGCTTGGGGTTTGATAACTAAACCACAAGCTCTTTGGGTTCTTGTGCTGAGAAGCAAATATGCTACTGATGACGGGTTGTACCCATCTGTGTCCCGACGACCGAGAATGTCGCACATCTGGCGGGGCATCTATGATGTTTGGCACTTGCTTGAACGTGGGATTTCATGGGCGCTAGGGGATGGCACGACCGTGTCTTTCTAGTCGGACAATTGGTTGTTGGGAGAGGAGGCTTTGATACATAAAGCAATTGATGTTTTCCCGGATGAGTGGAGAACACTGCCGGTCTCGGCTTTTGTGACGAGTTGAGGTGAATGGAATTGGCCTCTGTTTGACCAATTTTTACCGTACACTATTAAGTTAAAAATTGCAGGAACATTGCCGCCTTCATCGTATGGTGGCCCTGACTCGATTGTTTGGGGGTTAACAGCCCAGGGTCAATGTACGGTGAAGAGTGCTCTTGAGGTTGTGCACCCAGTTGACCCACAGCCTGATGGTTTCTGGTGTCGAATTTGGAAGATCAAGGTTCCATATCGGATTTGTAGCTTCCTTTGGCAGCTGGCGAAGGAACGGATAATGACTAACTCCCAGCGATTTCGACGAAAATTAACATCTGATGCCCGGTGTCCTTGTTGTAGCCTCCACGAGAAATCAGCGCTTCATGCGTTGCGAGATTGTGAGCGTGTTAGGAGCTTGTGGTGTACCTTGGTGCCACAGGTTAGTTAGGGGGATTTTTTCAGTGCCAATCTTCAACAATGGCTTCGTCAGAACTTGTTATCCGGGACTGCTATGGGTGGGAGTGAACCTTAGGCGGTGGTGTTCTCTACTGCGGTCTGGTGGATATGGAAATGGAGGAATGCTTTGGTCTTCCAGGAGGCGGATGGATTGCATGAGAATGGGGGTTTGTTTATTCGTGCCCAAGCTCGGGCGGCTAGAGAGTCTTTTTACCAAGCTACAGGACAACACATAGTGGGACGTCGGTATGCTGAGAATGTAACAGCCCGGGTAAAATTTTTGATTTTTACCGGGACTGTAAAAGTCTTTTTACCGTGATTTACTGTTGAATTAATCTTGGGTAATTAATTTAGGGTAAATCGGGAGTCGTTTTTCAAAACCGAGAGTTTTCCCGCGCTCGGGAGTATCTTTCTAACTAATCGAGCCTCGATTTTCAGTTCCGAGACTTGGACGATACTCAGGAGAATTAATCGGATTTTCCGAGCCCAAGTCATATTTTTGGACTCGGGACGGAAAATTACGGTTATGCCCCTGTCCTCTTCCCCTTTTCTTCTTTTCTTTTCTTCTTTTTCTCTTCTCTCTTTTTTCTCTCTTTTCTCCTCTTCCCGTCGTCTTACTCCTCCCGCCCGTGACCGACCACTGCTGCCCCACCTTCCCTTCCTGCCTTCTCACCCGTGACTCTCCCTGTCTTCTTCTTCCTTGTTTTTCCTTTTATTTTTTTCTCCTCCTCCCACTTTTCCTCCTCCTGTTCGCGTGCTCGGCCACCATCCGAGACACCACCAGAGAACCGAGCTCGGGTCGCCTGCCGCCGTGCTCCTCTCTTCTCCTCCCCGCGCTGGCCAGAGACCAGAACACCACCCCCAACACCGACCGAAGACACCGAGCCGACGCCACCCTCCTCTTCCTCGCCGACGCACCGGACGACCCAACAACACCACCTCCACACCTGCGCCTGTCTCTGCCGCTCGCCCGTGCCTTGGAGTCACGCCCTGCCTTGCGAGTCGCCGCCTGCTCGCGCCCCGCCATGCCTCGCCGCCTGCAACCCGCCACCACCAAGGTGATCAGTGCCAGGGTGTTATAAGCGCGCGGGTCGATCCGTTTGCGACGGGTTGGCCCAAATTCTCTAGGGTATTTTGGGTTTGGGTTGAAATATTTTTGGGCTTGGGTATTTGGTATATGGGCTGATGGGTTCATGGGTTGGTTTGGTTTTTTTTGAGTGGGCTGTGGCTATCGGGCTTAGACTAGTGGGCTTGGGTTCTGTCATGGATGCACTTGGGTTATATGAGGCTAAGCACTAGGCTGGGCTTGCACTACTTGGCCCAGTCCGGAAATTAAAAAAATAATAATAATAATAATAATAATAATAATAAATCATAATAATAATAAAATATATATAAAATATAATTCTGGATATATATATACAAGATTATAAATACTTTGACATATCATTATTTTTGGGAAATTAAGGTAATTGTGATATGGTTTATATCTCTTATATAAGAAAATTATTATATTGTAAATAGCTTTAATATATACACTATGGATATAAATGGTAATATATACACGGGATATGATTCTTTTTGGAAAATTAAGATAAATATGTTATGGTTATTTCAGTAATGATATGGTAAGTAAATTTTTATGAAAATATCTTTGGAGACTAAATACGTTAGGTAATAATCTTCCTATGAATAGTTGAAAATATGTAAAAGTTATAATTTTCAGAAAGAATACTTTATAGTAATTATATTTTTGAAAGGATATTTGATATGGGAAATAAATAGCTCAACGGGAATTATTTTGGAAAATATATATATATTTACGGTAAATATTTTCTTTTGGGAAAAATATAAATACTCATGAAAAATATTTTGAGAAGAGTTTTAATTAAAGTATGGTACCGAAAATTATATTTGGAAATACGCACGGTATAATATTTTCGGTAAATGGAAATAATAAAAGATAAGAACCGGGATGGGTTATTTCGCAGTTTTGGCATCATAGTATACCGATTATGTGCATTTATGTGAGTGTATATTGTTTTGTGGTATAGGTTTGATATCGGGCAGTTTCCCGAGGAGCCGGCTTGGGACTGGTCATTGTTTCCGGAGTTGAGTAATCGACCAAGGTGAGGATGGATTTCCTTCAATATGTGCTTGTATTACTCTGTATATTGTGTTGATCATTATTGCATTGTTGAGTATTGTGGTTGTTGTGGTTGTTTCGTGATATTGATCCCATTGCCTTGATTGTTGTCGGGATGTTTATCCCAGTATTTGAATGGTTTTTGGATGTTTTCCTTGAGTCTTTTTGATACAACGGATAAGGGATTAATTAATAATAAATTGTGATAAGGATGTCGATCCTTGGATTTGGATGGGATGTCTATCCCGGTATTTTGGTTAGGGATGTTGATCCCTGTGATTTGATTTTGATGACGATAATATAATTGTCACGTGATAGGTAGTGGTACGACTCGATGGTTTAAGACTGTTTCGTGGTGGCCGTGACCTGGGTTCTTGTGATAAGCATGTCTATGCTTGGGATGTCTATCCCGTGATTATTTTTGGGATGTCTATCCCTGGGTTCGTATTTTTGGGATGTCGATCCCTGGGTTCTCTGGATTTGGTCTGGCACCCGAAATGTGTTGATAACCAGGTCTGACCTCTAGCTTATCCGTGACGGGACCCGGAAAGATAAAATTGGAACAATGGATTTTATTTGAGTCTTTTTGGTCTTGGACCGGTTTCGGGTCTTGACTTTCGATTTGGTGTATTTTGGTGGTTTTTACTTGTTTTTTACTTGAGTAATTTTAGTGTGCATATTGATTGTCTTTCCTTCATCGGTGAGCACTTCGGACTCACCCCTCACATGCGGGCTTTCATCTCGTAGGATGAGTTATTTGTTGTACAGGTTTGGTGCATTCCAGACAGGTTGCGGCGTTATCCCTTAGACAGGGCTCGGATCCATAGTTTGCATCTGTGTCGCATACAGTGTTTGTGAGTTATTAAGTCTTTCGTTGTGCATTTTATAGATATTATTGGGCCATTGGGCCTGTTTTGTTAATTATGATGTTTTCCTATTTTGGGCTGTTGGGCCCGAGTTTCTGTTGTACACACTGTATGCTGGGCTTATTTTGGTTGGGTCGTCAAAGTTCCGGCACGTGTTTACTGTGTACGGTAAATACGGGTCGGGGCATTTCAGAGAAACTAATTGGATGGTGTCCGCCGCCGCCTGGGTGGTGGAAGCTCAATGTGGATGGGGCCATGCGTTCTTCACTTAACCGTGCTGCTTGTGGTGGTGTGTTGAGGGATACTTATGGTCACTGGATTATGGGGTTCTCACACTTCATTGGGGTGGCTTCAGTAATACGTGCTGAATTATGGGGGTTATTGGATGGGTTATCCGTTGCATGGGAGCTAAGGTGTCGACGTGTTCTGGTAGAGACGGACTCTCAGTTGATGGTGGATCTTCTCCGGCAAGGACAAGGTCATGCTAGCGCTGCTCACGGCGATCTTGTCCATGCTATTCAGGAGTTGTTACACAGGGCCTGGCGCTTGACACATGTTTATCGGGAAGCCAATGGCACAGCAGACTGGCTTGCTAATTTTGGATTTCAATGTTTCTTAGGTTTACATTATTTAGAGGTTCCCCCAGGGGATGCCTGGACTTGTTAAAATTTGATTTGTTTGGGGCTGCTAGCCCGCGACTTTGTCCTATTCGTAGTTAATATCGGCTAGGCTTTAAGCCACCTTTCTACCAAAAAAAAAATTAGGTGGGCGGGCGAACCGGGAGCAAAATTAGCCCAACCAGCTGGTATTTCAATTTAAAAATGGGATTGGATTGGATTGGACTTTATTACTCAAGAGACAAGCGCCTTATGTCAGGACTTCATTACTTTTGGACAGATGAAATGAAAGCAATGGCCCAATGTGTCACGGGCACAGAGAAGATGCGCAGCAACAGCCCGTGCGGTCAAGCCAAAGGCTTGTCAACCTAACAACAATCACACGAATAAAAGAGATAGAGAAATCGGCAACACAAGAATATGGGAGAAGACTCAGTATTATTATTAATAAACATCAACAACAATACATGCCCAACAACTCCCCCTCACGCGTCCTAT
>JAKUCV010005443.1:0-14191 GCA_028386065.3 Turnera subulata
GGGAATGCAATTTTTGGTGTATGAAAACTATTTTACTCAATTTGATATTAATATTTTTTCCGATCCCCCATCAGGTACCCGAGGCTTTGTCCCGACTAATCCGGATTTGACCCGGATTGCACACCTAGATGGTGAGCATGTTTTTTTTTCAATCAAATAGTGCATCATTCCCTAATTTAATATAAATTGGTAATCACACCCATATTACTTTTCCTCACCTCCCTTTCTCAATTTTTCTTCTTTGGCATTAATATTTTTTAAAAGAAAATAAAATTAAAAATATTAAAGATACCGTAGAGTTGGTGGTGGATTCAGGTTGACCGATATTCTTTCACCCACTATTGAAAAACATTTCATGCATTCATTAAGCAATCAAAATTTGAACATTTAGGATGATATGGTTACAAGATGAATTCCAAACCTAACGATTCATGATAGAAAATCACATAATAAAAACAAACAATTTATAACAAGAAGGTGTGAACTAATCTAACAAGAATTCTATATTTTAAATTACAAATTAATTTTTGATAAAAAAAGTAGGAGGTAGAAATCTCTATATTGAACACGTGGTTGCCGTCGCTCCCTTGTGTTTTTGCAGGAATCTTGCATGTCTTTATCCCATCGGTTGTGTCTTGGCTCGATTCGAAAAGGAATCAAACCTGAACAGCAGAGCAAAAACAATCGAACGAACTCTATCTTTTTTGTTTTCTTATTCTCCCTTTTTAATTTTTAAAAATAAATTATTTTTTTTTGTTTCTTAAGTGTAGATTAGTGCCACTGGGTGGATTATGAGCATCTAGAATTTCGTGGCCATGATCAAGAACTATTAACTACTAGCTCACTTCCCGTGGATTCCACGGGCTTGCATTCATTTTTAAAAAAAATTTAACATTTTAACTACTATTTCTAGGCATTTATTATGTAATATTAAAAAAGTTTGTATATAATTTGGTTCCAAATTATACATTTTTAACAATTTTTTCTACTTTTTCATATAGATCTGGAAAATAAATAAAAATTATTAAAATATAAATCAGAATACAAATCAGAAAAATAAATAAAATAAACTATTTAATAATAATATAAATAATAACTAATTTTTTAAACTTAAACATGCATTGTTGGCCCCTAAAACAAAAAACATATTAAACAACCGAAGAAAAAGTTAAAAGAATTAACTAATAAAAAATATAAGAGAGTAATTTTTAAAACATAAATCAGTAAATGAATAAAAAATATTATTATAAAAAAATTAAAAAACAGAAAAATATAATATAGATCAGAAAATAAATTCTAACCTAATAAATTATAATATAAAAAATAATTAATTTTGCAAAGTTAAACATGGATCATTGAGCCAAAAAGCAACAAAAATATTAAATAACAGAAGTAAAAATAAAAAGTATTAATGAAGGATAACAAAAAGTATAAAAGACTTAAGAGACTAATTTTAAAGAAATATAAATCATGAAAATAAATAAAAAAATATTATTATGCAGAAAAAAATTAAATTAGAAAATAGAATATAAATAAGGAAAATAAATAAAATAAACTGTTTAGTAATCATATAAATAATACTTAATTTTTTATATTTAAAAATATCAGTGAGTCCCAAAAAAAATTAAAATAATTAATTAATAATAAACAAAAAAATATAAAAAATGAGAGGGTAATTTATAAAAATAAAAATAGGAAAAAAATAAAAAAATATTATTATGAAGAGAGAACATTAAGATAGAAAATAGAAAAAAATTAGAAATGAAATAAAATAAAATACTGAATAGTAATATAAATAATAATAAATTTTGTAAATTTATACCTTCATCATTTATTGATCCATGCTTGGGCCTACATAATTTACCCCTAAAACAAAAATATTAAACACATAATAAAAAATTATAAGAATTAATTAATAATAAACATAAAATAAAAAAACATAAAATGAGTCATTTTTGAAATAAAAAACATAGAAATAAATAAAAAAATATATTATTATGAATAAAAACTTTAATACTAAAAATAAAATATAAATTATGGAAATAGATAGAAAAATATTTAATAATAATTAGTTTTATAATTTAAACATACATAATTGTGTCCTAAAATAAAAATTTAAAAATAACAGAAAACAATTAAAAAATATATAAAAAATAAAAGGACCATAAAAAAATATTATATAAAATAATAATATAAAGAACAGTTAATTTATGAAATGAAAAATTAACAAATTAAAAGATATGAAAAATTAAACATATCTTTGCATCATTAAACTCATATCTATGCTAAAAGGAGGTTCTATAATTTTATTTAAGGATTCCTACAATCTCGAAACTCTAAATTGATTTTTCCATAAATCATTGTCGGGAGTTAATTCATCCAAAGCTTTAATATACATTTTTCTGCACAAACAAAAATTATAAAAATAATTAAAATAGATTGGAAAAATAAAAAGAATATAAAAGCAAATCGGATACTTAATTATAAGAGACAAAATAACTTTAATATTATATCAATATGGAAATAGAAACAAAACAAAGAAGAAATTAGAGAGAATGAGTGAATTATGGAGAAACTGTATCAGACACTGACGGAGACTATATCTAGACCTTGTATGTTGCAAAAAGAAAAAGAAGAAGAAGTAAACGGAAATAAATGATATCATTCAGAGACTATTATTTCACATACACAAACAAAGACTGTATCTGTATTTATAGAGAGATGATGGAATTTTTTAAGAGATGCATGATAAAAAGAACAAAAATGATTAAAGCCTTATCAGATAACAATAATAGAGTAAATCACATAATATATATATATATAACAATCTCTGCGTGTGAATTTTCTTTTGACCAATTTGTGTGTGACTGGAATTTTTTTAAAAGAATATAATTAAGATCAGATTCATAATTTAAATAAAAAGAGTTTTATCCTTATCTTTATCGATTAGAAACTCTGGTTATCAGTTTAATGGAAAAAATATATATAATTTTGCGTGTGAATTTACATTTGAACAATTTGAGTGTGATTGGAATTTTTTTTGAAAGAGTATAATAGATCAGAGATAATTATGTTTGTCATTATGGTCAATCACACTACGCCAACAACTCTCCAGATGGCAATAAAGAAAGAGCCCAAAGCCTCCACATGGCAATAAAGTAAGACTTCAAAAAATCCTATGTGTCAAAACCTGGTGAGGGATACAGCTTTAAATATATATAATAGATTTTGGATTTGTTACTAACCATCAAAAGTTCAATATTAAGTGTAACTAACCATAAAAAATTTAAATGTTTAGAGTTCCATTTAGACAATTTACATGTCAATAATCAAATTGGTGTATGATGTAGACAAATATAAAAATAATTTTAATAACACAATAAATACCCAAAATAATTAATTTCAAATTTTTTAAATTACTAAAAATTTAAGTGGCATGTAACATTTTTTTATTTTAATACTTACACTACTTAATATTTAATTTCTAATATCAAATAAAATGTCATGTTACTGAAAGGTAGGAAAAAAAATATTTTTTAAATATTTCATTATTGTATCCCCCAAAAAAATTAGGTACATTTTTAATCCATATTTCCCATTATTTTTTTATTTATTTCATTTTTTCATATTCATATTCAAGAATTTAATTCAATATATTTTCCTCATTTCAATTTTCCACCCATCGGAATCCAGGTAAATGTTTAATCCATATATATTGTTTAAAATTAATATTGTAAAAAATTTAATATCTTATGTAATTTTATTTTTCATAATTTAATTTAAACATTAATTATTACTATTTATTAGACTATTTTAAAAATTACATGTATTTAGTACCAAAAAATTTGGAACTATAAATCATATTAGAGAAAATATATTACATTTCCTAAAAGATATTATAAAAATTAATATATTTTTAAGTTTAAAATTTAAAAAATTTAATATTTTCTGATCGTATTTTGACCATATTTAATTTTTAAGGTTATTGTGGCTATTTTTATGGTTATTCAAAAAAAAATTATTTTTTATTAATATAAATGTAATTTGATTATACAGTTATGTGCTAAAATTTGGTAATAGTTTTTATTATTTTAAAACTAAATTAATTAATCTTAATAATTTTAGTTACCACCATTTTAAGCCAAAAACTTGATATGGATATTTTTGAATTTTTTAAAAAAATTAATTTTCTCAAAAATTTAGTTACCCATATTTTAGAACAAAAAACTTAGTACTATAGTTATATTTAATTTTCAAAAATATATGAAAAATAATATAGTTTAAATTTTAATATTCAGATGATTAATTTGTTAGTTTACGTACTCAATTTATTCAATTAAATTAGACAAAATGTTAATAATTTATATACTATAATAATATGTGTTGTATTTTAATATATATGTTTATAAATATTTTTATAAATCTATATTTAATGCTTATGGCACTACTCGGCCCAACCCGTGTAATACGGGGACAATGGCTAGTATATAATAAATCAGAGACCGCCTCTTTACAAAAACAAAAAAAAATATTATGTACATGACAATTTGTACACATGGTATTTTCTCAGTCGATATGATATAATTTTTGATTATTAGTAAATATTTTATGAAAACTTAAATATTTCATTTCTGAATTAAATACAAACCCTGTCTCTCGAGTTTTACAAACCATTTGAATTTCATAATATAAAAAATATGTCTCTTGGGTTATTTAGACAATATTTTTTATAATTCCTAATGTTAAGTACTCTTTAAATTTTTCTACATCCTCCTATGCCTATCAATAGAGGCATATATTCTATATATTAAAAAAAATTAATAAAGGCACACATTTTAAGAGTGACACACCTCTCTCTCATCCTCTCTAATTTTTCTTACTATTTTTTACTTACAAGTATATGTATTTGTCTATCTATACATATATTTATTTCGACATGAAGTATATGTATCTATATATATGGCCTAAATATAGGCCATGATGTACTTGTTGGCCTAATTTGGTATATTTAATGCCAAAGTGCTTATCTGTTTGAGATTTGTATTTAAAAACTCTAATGAACAAGCTAATTAACACATAGGGAGGAAGAGTTAGAGATAATTAGACACACGATTTATAGTGGTTCGCCAGGCAGAACTGCCTCCACTATTCAAGGATCCCCCTTTGAGATTTCTAACTCTCACTATGATGGCTTTTTATGAGTTCAACCAAAAACCCTTAGTACAAGTTTTTTCTTAGGCTAAACTCAAACCCTAAACACTCACTACAAAGCTCACCCAAGCTTTGCTTTTACACAATCACTCAGAATAATACACAAAAGCTATCAATAAGTACAAGTACTTTGGTTTTTCCAAAAGATTGCTTTACTAAGTATGTGGACAAGAAAAAGCTCCACTCTCACTTTTGCTTCACTTGAGAACTACAGACTTTTGTTGGCTTTTGCTCTAACTCTAGATATCAATATGGCAGTTCTGAGTCTCTCATTGAATCAACATTCCTTTTTATAGATGCAAGATGGATGATGTCTATTCAAATTTGATCCATTGCATGTCCTTTTCCATCCAGCTGGTTTGTCTTCCGAGACGCCAGAGTGTCAACGTTCATATTGCCTGTTGTTGCTTTCACGTTCTGGCACGAGACACACCAGTCAACAACTTTTTGTCACTGTTGTCATTGTTTAGCATAGTCCTAGGTTGGACCTAGAATTTTGAATCCATCTGACATTTGATCTGTTTAAGGTAGCTTTTATCACTGATTCAAACTCCATAAATAGTAGGATACTAGGTTTCTTGACCAATACCAATAGGGATTAAACAAGCCAAAGTAACATGGATGCCTTTTGGTGAAAGCGACATCACATGTCCACTAACACCAACTCCAATCCCATTTACTCATCTTCCAAAGGATTTGATCACGGGTTGGGCATTCATGTGAGCTGTAAATCATGGTTAGATATAAAACAAGCTACTCATAGGTTTGTCATAATCAAAACCTAGTTGGATCATTTATCACATAATATAATGCAACAATTATTAGTATAGTTAATTGCACTTAAAGGCATATTATAACAACATGATCAATGTGTTAAATTAGTGCAAGCATTATGATAATAAACATAATTAATTAGCTTCAAACATATTATTAATCATCATCATATTCACAGTCTCCCCCTTTTTGATGATGACAAACCTTAATCTAATCTGGAGATGTGAAAGTAGAGTGTTTTAAACTCCCCCTCAACATATGCTTCCTCTCAGTAAAATATTTTTCCAATTGTTCATCTTTAAAGGATTTGAGCATAAGGAACAAAAAATTTAAGACATATATCCGGAAAGCCACATTATATTAAAAAAATAAAGTAAAATGAACATATTGAAACACAAATCCACTTGTTCCCGCAACCTCTCCCCCTTTTGGCATCACAAAAAGCACAATAAGGGTAGACACATTGGCACCGAAGATGCCAAAAATAATAACAACAAGAGATATCAAAAGCAAGAAACAGATAGACAGATTGGCACGAAGAAGCCAAAACAAACAACAAAGTGCAGGGAACAGATAACAAGCAGATAGCAAAATTAAAAGCATGCATGATCCTAGATGAGCATCAGATTTGGATGGCCGTGAATAGAAGTCAGACAATAGCAGATTTCTGGCCCGATGAGGAATCAGAGGACTCGTCATCATCAGTGGACTCATCATACTCAGCAATCAACAAATCCAATTGTGTTTTACCCATCTGTATAAGCTTGTTCATCATACCCTTGAGTTCAAGCAGCTCCTCCTTCACATCCTTCATCTTTTAAGTAAGAGCCTTGATGTAATCTGAAAATAGGGGGTGTGTATTTTATTGATTGTTCTTGGGGTGTACAGAGAAAACGGGGCGTGAACAGTGCCCGAGCTTAGCTATTCTTAGATTAAACCATCTCGAATAAAACAGGCCTTAGGGGGTATTTATAGAGCGGGTGCCTTGTAGACGGGCTTCTCGGACAAATTGGGCTTGACGGGCTTGGACTCAGTCTTCGGGCCTGGGCTCTCCCGGTAGTCGGCCCAGTGGGTTGAATAAATATATCAGTAGCCCCCCCAAATGGTCGGGGTTGCTTGTAAGCACAGGCATTTGGACCCTGGTGACAACTGTATAAATGCAATACACTTTTGGAATACTGTCTCGTTAAAAACCTTATCAGGAAAAACCCAGTGGGATAAAAACCTGATGAAGGAAAAAAGAGTACAGTGTGTATTCCATTTTATGCGTATCGGAGTTTGTTGAGATCCTGAATGTGTAGTTATCTGATCCTTCAGAGCCCCTATCGGAGAATGCGATTGTTCCTCGGCAGCCCCCTATTGGAGGATGGTGATGCTCTTTAGTTCCTGAGGTCCTTCTGAACAGAGAGGATCCTACTTTAGACGATGTCTCCTTATTGGACAAGTTATTCTTGGTAATTTGAATATCTATTATTCTTATTGAATCTGTGCACCTTTGTGTGTGTTCGACCTTCGGTGATCCTAGGCACTTGTAATTTTTATTGAACTTGGTACAATTGCCGCTTGCTCCATAGCTTACTCGAGGGCCTTAATCCTTGCTTAGTTTTTTGGCGAACCTGTATTTTTTGGAACCTTGTTTGGTCTTCCATGTATTCTGGTTGTCGAACCTCGCTCATCATTTGATTAATTAGGGTACTTACCATCATTCTTGAACCTAGGGTTCCTATGTTCCTTAACGGTTCTTTCTCTAACTAGAGGACCTCTACCATGGGCTTGTCGTTTGAGGACCTGGCTCCTCAAGTCCTTTTTGTTGTCATAGTGAACCTAACACCTGTGGCACCTTGTCGCTTATGAGTTTGGCTCTTCTTGCCTTTCATATGCCTGTTTGAGGGCCTCCATCTTCTATTTGTACGCCTATGACTTTGGTGTGTTCTGCCTTGTTCAAATGATATGGAAAATTTAAGGGCCTTTAGACCCTGCGGTTCTTTTTCTGATTTTTTCCAACTCTAGCATCTACACTTTGTTCTTAGGCTCATGTTCTTCAAGAGGTTCTAGCTCCCAGACCACATGGAGTTGTCCATTCCTAAGCTCCACATGACATCTTTCTAGGACATCGACTGGGTTTTCGATTGTGACTGTTGTTTTCTTTTATGAATCTTCTAGTCCGCTTTCTCCTTCGTGCCACCCTTCTTGTTGAAGCTTCGCCAGCGTGTTTTGCGCCTTTTTCGCGCTTCCTTAGCATTTCTTTGTGCTGTATTGTTAACTTTATTTTCCTGCATTTGAAGTTGCCTTTTCGAGGGTGAAGAACCTTGTTCTTTTCAGCTTCTTCCATCTTTTGCAGGTTTATCTATGTTGAAGAGTTCTTGTTTCTTTGGATGTCTCCTTTCCATAAATAGGTCCTCTTGGAGACCTCATGGTTCCTAGCTCTAGCTCCCTGTATTGCTCTTACAGGTTCAGCTTTCAGTTCCTTGATGTAGTTGAACTTCTGGTTCTTGTATTGGGCGAGTTTGTAGCATTTACAGGTTCCAAGGACTCTTTCCTCTTTCGCTGCAGTTTGGCGAGCTTTTGTGATTTGATCCTATATTTGGAGATCAGGGTCTCTTGTTTTCCCCATTATAATTGGGCGAGCCCCTCACTCAGTTGGTTCTATTGAAGTACTTGTGACTATTGTTAGGCTCCTTTTACCTGTAGCCTCTGTATCCAGGTCCTGCATTAAATTGCTGCAGTGAGCCTCTGCTTCCTGCGCACTAGAGACTTTTTCTTATGTTATGGTTTTGTGAGCTTCTATCATCAGCTCCTGTATAAGACATTAACTGCCTTAGCTTCGGGATAAAAACCCCTTAAGTTTTCTTGAAGGTTTTGGGCATCATATGCCTTTAGCTTTTAGACTCAATGGTCTTTAAGCCTTTTTGAATATTTTGGCAATTATGTTCCTTGATTTTGCTAGCTTTTAATTGTTTTAGGTATACCTTTAGCTTTTGGGCTCAACAACCCGTAGCTTTTTTGACCTGTGGGTACTTCTGTACCTTTGGCCTAGATTTAGGCTCGGTGGCCTCTTAGCTTTCCTAGGGGCTCCATTTGGGCTTCAGGAGCCTCAGAGCTTTTCCTATTGACTCTAACAGGTACTTAATACCCTGGTTGGACTGGATATAAATTTAGGTATTCAGGAACCTATAGGCCTTCTTTGTACTTTTGGGTTTATATCACCTTAGCAAGCCTGTTTGTTGTAAGTTTTGGCGCGAGGGCCTTTTGAGCTTCGGGACTCTTATTGGTATAAGGTACCATGGCCTTGCTCATTGTAAATTTTGGGCACGAGGGCCTTCGAGCTTCGGGGCTCTTATTGGTACAAGGTACCATGGCCTTGCTCATTATAAATTTTGGGCACGAGGGCCTTCGAGCTTCGGGGCTCTTATTGGTACAAGCTACCATGGCCTTGCTCATTATAAATTTTGGGCACGAGGGCCTTTGCCTTAAAAGGCTATTTGTATTGTAGAGTCTGTTTGAATTTAGCATTATACTTGGATTGTAGTTGCTTCATCGTCTACCTGCGATTTGTTGTAATTTTTTTCTCAAAGCAAGTTGATGGGCCTCATTTACTCGAGAAAGCTTTTGGTTATATTTGAGTCTGAAATCACCAATTTGTGCTATAGCATTCGTGGGGCTTTTCGCTATTTTTGGCCACATTAGGGCCTTGCGATTCATGGTATTGTGAACACCCAAATTTGACCCACGAATATTTTACTAAAATTAGATTCCAAACATGCTTAACTTGAGGCTAATAAGATGATTTGATTTTGAGTCAAGGCATGATAAGAATTTAATTTTGTAGAATTAATGTATTTTGGTAATCTAAACCTTTGTGCATCTAAACTTTAGGATTATTGAGATGATTTAATCTTAGGGTAAAACATATAATAAGGTTTAATTACATTACAATACAATTCATTGCTTGGGCTCTTCTAGTTGTTTTTAAGCCAATTATATTGAGGTGAATTATTTTTGGGTTAGGAATGGGTTTAAGGGTCCAAGTAAATGGATTTTCCAGAGTTTACCCAGCCCATTGACATATTTCTTGCATGTTAATTTTAGCTCTGATTTTCGTAAAAAATAAGAGCTAAATCATCATTTATGTAGAAATGTTGTTTTTGTTATGATTTAGTATGAAATAGGCATTAAGGTATAATCAATTTGTTATGGAATGATTTAGGGGGACTGATAATCAAGTAATTTAGTGATTCTGGGTTGATTAGGGGTTAATTTTGCGGTAGGATCAAATCAGGGCTGAATTAGGGGGATTGGGGGTTCGAAAATAGAAAGAACGGGTGACATGCGGGGCAACCGGCGGTCATCGCGCTGGCGGGCATCCACTCAAGACCTCCGACATTGGCGGTCATGGCTTCCCATATTTGCCCAAATCTCCGATTTTGTTTCTAATTTCGATCCTACGCGGTTTTGGACCAGATTTTCGGGCATAATCTTCACTATTAAGCAGGTCCACGCCCCTAGGCTTCCCAAAGCACTATAAATAGGATCCCTCACACACATTTCAAGGGATCACAAACTTTTCTCACATACACACCTATAAGCCTTGAGTGCTTGGGGAAACTCTACTTCTCCAAGCTTAGAAATACATTCCTTAGGCAGAAACTTTGGAGGAATTTCGTGGGAGGCATTAGCAGTAGTCCAGCAAGGAGGAGTCAAGAAGAGGGTCAACCATAGAGCTTAGAAGTGGCAAGAAGGTGGGTGTAGAACTTAACCCATTGCAAGGAGCTAGAGGAGGGCTACAAGAGGTAACACTAGACCTTCTTTTGATTGATCTTTGTTGATTATATGCTGATGCTTTTGAAGATGTAAGTGGCCGATTTGTGCCATGTTTAGAACTACATGGCTTTGACCTCGGTCACTCGGGTACGTAGGTAGTCTCGGTTTTACAACGGGAAGCAAGCCAAATCTTCTTCTTCTCCCCTTCTCTTTATTTTCCACACATGCACACTCGCACGAGGCACACTTGCATTCTACAATTGTACATAGTCTCGACCCAACACATATGGGTGCCTAATATCTTCCCATCTGTGACGAACCCCCGATCCCATGACTTTGGTTTGCCATGACCATGTAGCCTCAAGAAATCACACTAAGATTTTTTCCAAGTTTTGTCCTTAATAAAACTTGGGTGGCGACTCCAATGTTATGGGATTAACCCCAAGGAAGAAGGTGAAAGGATTAGGTGAATAGGCCCAAGTGATTTTGGGTCGGGTATTGACAGTTGGCGACTCCACTGGGGAAGTAGTGGGTTCAAGAGACTTTGTGCAATTGTTGAATCTTGTGTGCCTTTTACTTGTCATCATGAGTGCCTTGCATTCATGACAATTGATGTTAAGCCTTTACCGTAAGAGGGCGAGGGAATCCAATTCCGCTACATGCTTTCCTTAAGCAATAGTGGTTTGAGTGAACCCGTTTCTCGATGCTTAGCAATGATGGGGATTAATTGGCCTTGGACCTTACGCGATATCCTTTATCACATGTGAGTTGGTCAGCCTATTCCCTAACGACAATCTTTTGGCCCCCAACCAGCTACATACCCTGAGCATCCCATGTATTATGAATCAATAAGTGGTATGTGCATTGGAGTGATTAATTATTGTGAATGCAAGTAAGTGTAAATAGTTCTGCCCCTTATCCTCGCATACCCCAAAACCCAATGAGAAAGTGTATACCGGGAAGCCCATGGGATACCAAGCTTCCGATTCCCGTGCTTCAAATGCTAGGGCAAGATGAGTGAGGACAACAGTGCTAAGGTGCCTGAAGAATCCATGGACCTGTTGAAAGATCCGATGCTTAGGGACGCGCTGCTGGCATTACAGATGGGGAAGATGGTGTCCCCTGAGAGTGATGGAGGACAAGTGTCAAAGTTAGGTGGTGAGAGCAAGGTGGTGGTCATCTAAGATGAAGAATCATCGACATAAGAATCCAAGGGAGATAAGGAAAGGCTTAAGAGGGTAGAAGAGTTATTGAAGGCCATGAAGAGAAAAGAAGATGACTGGAATTTGGACCGCTTGTCCCTGTTCCCCGGTGCCCGGCTACTTGAAAAGTTCAAGATGCCTGATATTGAGAAGTTCAACAGAACAGGATGCCCTATAACCCACCTAAAGATCTATCTGAGGATGTTGCAGCCTATGGGAATAGGACCAGAGTTGATGCTTTAACTGTTCCAAAAGACTTTATCAGGAGCGGCCTTGAAATGGTTTATGACCTTTGATGAAAGCAAGGTGAGCAAGTGGGATGACTTCTGCAAGGTGTTTATAGACTAGTACAATTACAATACTAAAGTAGATGTAACCAAGAGGGATCTTGAGACAACCAAGCAGGAGGCCCAGGAGACCTTTTCTGCCTATATCTCGAGATGGCGTGGCAAAGCGTCATTGATGGTAAGTAGGCCCACTGAAGAGGATCAAGTGCAAATGGTGATCAAGAATCTCCAGCCAACTTACTATGATCGCATGGTCGGAAACTACTATGCAAACTTCAAGATCCTTATCGGGGCCGGGATACAATTGGAAGACGCTATCAGCTCTGGGAAAATCAAGGCCTCGGTGGATGTTCTCACATCTAGAAGAAACTTTAATGTGTCCTAAGGAAAAAGGTCTGCTGAGGTGAACCATGTTGCCATCCAGGCGCCACTATAGATCGGATCGAAGCTCGGGAACTTTACTCCTCTCCCCATGTCCTTGGGAAAGATGCTCAAGAAATATATGGAGAAAGGTTTACTGCAACCTTTGGACCCAGGGCCCGATTCGCCCCTTAGGGGAGACCCTAACAAGTTCTGTGAATTCCATCAGATGGCTGGGCATATTACCGATAATTGCCCCCGACTCCGCCACGAGATCCAGGATATGATAGAGAGGAATGAAATAATCCTACCCAAGAGGCCGAACACCAAACTGAATCCATTACCCCTGCACGAGGAGATTGATATGATAGCAGCGGAACCCGTGCTCGAATATGAATGCTTAGTACTTGACCACAGTGAGTATGTAGATTCGGATGAGGAAGTTGATGTCATCACTAGATCTGGAAGGATAGCAAGAAGAGCTCCTCTTCGTTTAGATGAACCTGAAGAAGCAACGGATCCTGAAGAAGATGTGATAGTTAAACAACTGAAGAAGACTCAAGCAAACATCTCAATCTGGGGTCTGCTGATGGCTTCACGTCCACATCGAGAGAAGGTCCTTCAAACCTTAAACAAAGCCCATGTCCCTATTGACACTGCACCACAAACATTGGCCAACATGATAGCCTCTATGGAAATCGGTAATCAAATATCCTTCTCTGATAAGGTTTTGCACCCAGACAGGGGGGTTCATGTTATCCAAGTCAAAGACAACCAAGTACCATTGGTTTTGATAGATAACGGATCGGCTTTTAATGTATGTCCCCTGAAAACTAAAAGCTTGTTGGGATTTGGGGTCACAGATTTCTTGCCTTCTCGAACAACGGTCAGGGCGCATGACAATGCTTGAAGGGAAGTTTTAGGGATGATAAAGTTAGAGGTAACCATCGGGCCTGCTCCTTTTGCGATAGAATTCCGAGTGCTGGACATCACATCCAGCTTTAACTTACTTCTTGGGAGACCCTGGTTGCATCAAGCCCGAACTGTGGCATCCACTTTACATCAAACGCTGCGGTTTCCTTACCAAGAAGGGGTAGTCATAATCAAAGGGGAAACTACCGAGAAGAATATCAAGCCAGTATTCGGAATTGAAGGAGACGAGGAAGTATCTTTGTCAGGTTTTGTCTTTGAGTCCATCGACACTATAATGACAGACATGCTAGTTTGTAAGCCACCTAATTATGACCCGTTTGGTATTGTGGCGGTCATAGGGATCATGGAGAAGATGAGGTATTTCCCATTCATGGGTTAGGGAAGAGACAACAAGGGATATTTGAAGTTCTTCAGGTTCATACCACTAAACCACCCTTTGGTCTGGGATATATCCCAACTGAGATAGAGAATGAGAAATAGAAAGAAAAGGACCAAGCAAGGGCATTGGCTCGAAAGAAGAAGCAAGAATGGGACTTTGTCATGTCTCCCTATTTCAAGACGTCGAATGGCTACTTTGTGAAGGAGGGAGAAGACTTTCCTTTCTGTGGATTCCCGGAACCATGGGTGTGAACTATCACGAAGATCAGGAAGCTAGGGTTTGAG
>JAKUCV010005444.1:3401-24963 GCA_028386065.3 Turnera subulata
AACTTTGCCTTACCCTTTCCTTTGCCTTTACCAATCATCAATATGTTGGATTTATTTGTCTTCATTTGTTGCTCAGCTGTTCCCAACATATTGAGCAACTCGGACAAGGACTTGTCAAGATGGTTCATATTGAAGTTCATGACAAATTGGTTGTAGCTGTCCGGCAACGATTGCAAGACAAGGTCTACAGCCAATTCCTTCTGCAAAGGAAACCCTAGACTCTTAAGGCTTTCAATGTATCTGATCATTTTCAGCACATGAGGCCTAATGAGTGATGATTCAGCCATTCTGCATTGGAATAATGCTTTAGAGGTCTCATACCTCTCATGCCTAGCCTGCTCCTCAAAGAGCATCTTAAGGTGTTCGATCATATCGAATGCCCCCATTAGCTCATGTTGTTTTTGAATTTCAGATTCCATGGCCGTAAGCATGAAGCATGCAACATCCACTGCATCATCAAGATGCTTCTTGTAAGCATCTCGTTCTGCCCATGGTGCATTAGGCGCCGGTTCATTCGGAACAGGCCCTTCAAGGACATACAGTTTCTTTTCTTGTCTGAGGATGATCCTCAGATTGCGATACCACTTTAGGAAATTTGTTCCCATTAAGTTTCTCCTTCTTAAGGACAGATCGCAATGACAATGTACCTGTGTTTTGTGCCATGGTAATTCTACAACAAAGATCAACTCACACAAATAAGAGTCATGCATACATAAATCATTTAACATGGAATTTAATTAAATGATGCTACTACTATCAATCAATAAAATGACAGCAAGTAGGCCAAGATCCATATTTCACTACAACATAAGTCAGCTTTGGCTGATCACCTACATCATAGCTATTTAGGTAGACAACTCTTATCAATTACATCTCTATGTAACTCTTGGATAGTTGAGTGAACAACACCTTGTCCAAGTCTATCTTATAGACATTGCTCAACCCTTGCCTCTAGGTCCTTAATCCTGTTAAGATAACCTAGTTAAGTCCACACCCACAATAAGCAATCGAGATATTACAATTATCCACTCGCACCTTCTTAGGATAAACAATGGCACCTTGCTTTGGCAAAAACCTACCAATTGTTGATCTTAAGCTTGATGAGTGCTTATCATGGAAGGCAACTAAGAACTTAATATTTCATCAATATATGTTCATACATCTCATGCATAAGTTCAACAAAGCATACATTGATTTTATGTAAATTTGGAAGCCAATATTACAAGTAAAACATCGATGTTTTTGAGAATCTGATTCTCGCCAACAGTTGGTAGTGTTCCATGAACATCGATGTTCTCACTTGAACATCGATGTTTATAGGTCTCTGAAACTCAAGAACATCGATGTTCAACTCTTAAACATCGATGTTGTAATAACTTGAACTCCAAATAATTTGGCAGTAGCTCAAGAACATCGATGTTTAACATTTGAACATCGATGTTTTGAGAAACTTGAAAGTTCAAGTTTTTGGCAGTAGCAAAATAACATCGATGTATACATTAAACATCGATGTTTGAACTTCTGGAACTTAATAACATCGATGTTCAACACTTGAACATCGATGCTGTGACAGTTCTGGAACTTCAACATCTTGGCAGAACCTTTTGAACATCGATGTTTGAAGTTCAATCATCGATGTTCTTGGGAGTCTGCCAAAGCCAGTCACCTCTGAACATCGATGTTTCAATCTTGAACATCGATGTTCATGGGAATCTGCCAAGGCCAACCTACCTAGAACATCGATGTTTGTCTCACAACATCGATGTTCTATAGGCTCGGCCGAGGCTAGACCCATTGCAACATCGATGTTCATCTTATGAACATCGATGTTCTGACTGTAAAATGCAGAAACGACAATCGTTCCTTACACAAATCGACAATCGATTTACGGGTCGAACCTTTCGACTTACTGCCAAGAACTCTTTGATTGACATCTCATATCAATCTACTACTTGTTTTTCAAAACCTTTTTGACAAAAACACAACAACATCATGCTCAAAACACATTAAGCATATCACATACACAAAACAGTTCAGCACATACTATGATGATCATATCTTATATGCATCAAAAAAGGTTTAGAGCTTCACAAGAAGGCTCCGCTACCACTGTAAGTTTCCTATACGTGATTATGACACTCATACGCACTATTTATGCAGCGGAAGCAACGAAAACTTAACTAAGGAACACAAGTGAAGCAAGCAAAACCGTATAACAAAATTTCGTACCTGTAGGATTAGGGTCTTTCACCTAATAGCTGGAGGGAATCAGCAAGAGCTAGACAACGGCCTAGCTCCTCTACGGTATCCACACGAATCGTGATCAAGGCGGAGTCGTCACACGATCCAACTACCGAGCACTCCCGGACTGGGTGCTAGCAGCAGAAATCGGGAGCTATGTGTTTGTGGTAATTTTTCTTCCTTCTTTCACAAAGAAGAAGAAGGTGGAAGGGGTGTGTTTTTTTTTGGTCTGCAAAAACGTGCAAGGAGAGTAGGGAGGAGGAGAGTATAATCTGATCACACAACAAAAATCCCACACACTCCATAATGCATTAGTGATTAGCCTTAGTGGCCAACACTAGGCCCCAAAGGTAATGACCATCATTACCTTGTGTCCACTAATGGACAAGCTGATAACACACCACCATAACACTCATGCCTGGTCAATGATTCAATTAATTATTGATCCAAAAACGACCCTGGTCCAACCACGGTCCAACCATGGTCCAACCACGGTTCAACCAACTGCTCGAATAAACGGTTCTATGTGTGTGACCCTGTAGGCACTTGTAACATCCGACAATAATCGTAAAATCTCATTTTACAATTATAAACAAAGAGCGGCGTCTAGCAACACATCATTGCTACCCGAACGACAAGATCAGTATTGATTCTTTATGCCTCGGAACATGTCATCGTCCTTTCGTCCCATTATCAAGATCAAACACGAGACATGGAATATGCCATTCTCGTATATGTTTAATCTATGTTTCTTGATCCCCGAGTTAACTGTATAAAACGGATACCCGTGATATCACCATATCACCTAATCCGAGCATGGCCATGCATTTAACAGTCCAACTCTATACATATGATAATATACCCGTTATATGGGTCGAACGAATCCCGTCTTGATCAATCAAAACCCACTACATACTCGTCATGTACCCAATGATTACCCTTATGTCCACCCAGTTACGGGTGACTAGGAATAATATCAAAGCACATGATTCATATGTTGGATACCTTGACGATCTCAGGTCGAAGGACAATACATCTATAAGAAATACTAATGACATACATATAACGTTCCATGTAGTGTTCTTATGTGGGTCGGTCCGGTCCACAAATTCTCTAACTTGTACCCGTATGTAGAATTCATATCACATACAAAATCTCAACATACGCTAGTCTTAATTTATTATTACAACCTATCCATAGTAAAAACCGACTAGGGATATTTAAGAATATATCAAATATAAACTAGGGTTATAAATATGTGCAAGCAATTATCTCATAATCATATTTATTGGAATAACCTCAATATATATACATGACTACAATCATCCATAGATTGGCTTTTGGGCATATAACTAACAGTACCTGTACTACGAGCAACTCATCCTACGGGATGAAACCCCGCAGGCGGGGGTGAGTCCGAAGTGCTCACCGACGAAGGATAAACAGTAATATGCAGGCAACACAATACTTTCGAAGTAAAATTCCAGCAAAAGATAAAACAGAGAAACATCCAGAACACAACTGAGCCAAGACCGAAAGAATATTTATTATTACCAATTTTATCTTTCGGGGCCCGGGGCCCTGTCACTGGACAAGCTAGGGTCGTACCTGGTTATTAACATGTTCCGGGTGCTAGATCAATCCAAGAGAACCCAGGGATCGACATCCCAAAAATGTAGATCCCAGGGATAGACATCCCAAAAATATAATCACGGGATAGACATCCCAAGCATAAACATGCTTATCACAAGTAACCCAGATCATAGCCACCACAAAACAGTCTCTAACCATCTAGTCGTGCCACTACTTTCCTAGTGACAAATAAGTCGTCAACACAGCTTCCAATTATCCAATTATCTCATCATATCGGTATATCCACAATCAACAAATCAACAACCACAACAACGATACCACAATCAAACTCAATTGGCTCAGTAGTTCAATCAGGAAAAATAATCACAGAAAAACAATCACAGTATCATGTGCAACATATCAAAGGTTATCCATCCTCACCTTAGCCGATTTCCCTACTTCTGAAAGTCCTCAAATTGTCCCGGCTCTGGTTCCTCGGGATACTGCTCGTTATCGGCTCCTATATGGCAAATAACAGCATATATTCACATAAGATGCACATAAATGCAAATGATGCTATACCGTAAAAATAAAACTAAACTGTTTCGTTTATGTCCCGGTGAAACCCCGTTATCATCATAATTCACTATTTACTATTCATGTGTCAAACTACTATACTATATTTATACCCGATTATTTTCCGGTACATACTTTGATAATATCCTTTCCAAAATATTTTCCACGAGTATTTATATTCTTTTCCAAAAGAAAATATTTACCGTAAATATATATATTTTCCAAAATATTTCGTAGCATACATATCCTTTTCATATTTATTTTTCTCATAATAATAATTATTTCCCATATACCGTTTATTCTTTTCCAAAACATTCCTAGTACGTATAAATTATCGTAAAGCGGTAATAATAATTTTTTTATAAGTCATGCTATAATTCTTCCTTAGTTGTCCGAAAATAACAATGTCAAGTAATCATATAGCATATGTGTATATATATTTTCAGGAAAAATTAAGCATCCCAGAAATTTTTTAATTTATTGTATATTTATTATTTTTTTCCTTTTTATTTATTATTACTTTTTTTCCATACGAGCAATTATTTCCTACATCATATATTTGACCAAAATAATTCTTCTAAAAACTAGTTACGTAAGTATATTCCTCTGTTTAATATTTCCATAATATACATCCTTAAAGGTACTACTATATTTTTAATAATCTTGTTATAACCACCTTGGTTTCTTAAAAATAATATATTAAAGTAATTACTTCATTTATTTTTTCAGAATATAATCACCCACTATATCTTTTTTTTGTTTCCAGAAAAACATATATATCCCTTATCATATATTTCTTCCCAGATTTTTATTTCTCTTATTTTATTTTATTTTTTTAATCTGGGCCAGTCCAGACTAATTGAACCAACCCAATCCTAAGGAAACCAACCCAGGTCTAAGCCCAGACCAAGCAACAGGCCCGAGCCAAGCTTGGCCCAGCACCCGCGCAGCCCAGAGCTCAGACCCAAGTCGCGACCCGACCACGAGACGGGTCAAGTCCCACGCTAACGGGTCGAGTCCATCTTCAAGCGGGTATGCTCACCTTGGGAGTTGCAGAAGGCGGCGCGGCTCGGGACGACGGGGCGATGAGGACAGAGACGCAGAACGGCGAGGCGACGGCGGAGGAGACGCGAGGGAAGAGGCGCTCGACTGCTGATGCTGTACGCGGCGGTCGTCATTGGTGTTGTGGCAAACCCGGCGGCTTGCTTGGGCTTGTCTCCACCGATCGGCAACGGCGAGCAAGGGAGAAGGGTGAGGCGATGACGACGGTGGCTTGTGAGGAGGTGGTTGGTACCGGGTGGTTGATGGTGGCCTGCGGTGTGTGGTGGTGAGGTGGTGGCAACCCCTCCTTCTTTTTCTTTCTCTTTTTTTTCTGTTTCTTTTCTTTTCTGATTTCTTTCTTTTCTGGTTTTTTTTTTCCTGGTTTCTTAGGTGCAGGAGAGGAGCGAGTACTTGGCAGTGAGGGGAAGGTTGAAGCTTTACTGGTTTCTTCTCTTTTTTTGGTTTCTTGGCTGCAGGTAGGTGACAGGTTAATAGGCAGAAGAGAAAAGAAACTCACGGGTGTTACAGGGAAGGGCAGGCTTTCACGAGCATAACAGGAGAAAGGCGGCTGCATAATTCAATTATGCAGTCGTGTCACGTCCGGACCAGAGAATAACTATAATACCCCCTTGACTTTATTTTTGGTCCGATAATTCGAGGTTAATCCTGACTTTTTTGAAGATTCCTGGACCCGAAAAATACCAACTCTGGTCCGAATAATCCGCAGAAAAATCAGGAACGTGGGGTAAGTGTCGGTTTCAGAATCCAATGCATAATTTACTCTGAAATAATTACCCAAGATTAATTTCATTAGGTAAATTACTGTACAAAGCTTTTTTTTACAATCCCGGTAAAAACATAAATTTTACCTGGGCCGTTACAGTCTACCCCCCTTAAAAGAATTTCGTCCTCGAAATTCATTCCTATTCTGTAAAGAGATGCGGATACTGGGACCGCATGTGTTCTTCAACTTCTCAAGTAGACTCGTTAGCGGAATGCTTACTCCACTTGACCTTAACCATAAGAATGGTACGGTTCCGCAACTGCCGAACTTCTCGAGCAAGAATCTGTTCCGGCACTTCTGTGTAGGTAAGATCCTCTGCTACCTCAACATCCACTAGGGCAACAATGTGACTAGGATCCGATTGATATCTCCTCAGCATAGAGACATGGAACACGTCATGAATACGTGATAGCTCATCGGGTAAGGACAACCTGTAAGCTAGTGGTCCAATTCTCTCCACGATCTCATATGGTCTGATATACCTTGGGCTCAACTTTCCTCTCTTGCCGAACCTAATCACACCCTTCCAAGGTGCTACTCTGAGGAAAACCTTCTCACCAACATTGTACTCCATCTCACGTCGGTGTTTGTCGGCGTAGCTCTTCTGCCGATCCTGGGCAGCTCTCATGCACTGTCTCACCGTCTGGATCTTGTCCACTGTCTGTTGGACTGATTCCGGTCCAACGATCAGTCTCATACTTTCTTCATCCCAACATACTGGACTTCTACACTTCCTTCCATAGAGAGCCTCAAAAGGTGGCATACCAATGCTGGAATGGTAGTCGTTGTTATAAGCAAACTCTACTAAGGGTAGATACTTATCCCAACTCCCACTGAAGTTAAGTGCATAAGCCCTCAACATATCCTCTAGTGTCTGTATGGTCCTCTTAGACTGTCCATCCGTCTGAGGATTAAAAGTAGTGCTGAAGCTCAACTTGGTTCCCAAAGTTGCTTGTAAGCTCTTCCAGAAACATGATGTGAACCTCGAATCTCTGTCTGAGACTATAGACTTTGGAATCCCATGTAGTCTCACAACCTCAGCAACATACTTACCCGCCAATGTGTCCATGGTATCAGTTTGGCGGATAGGTAGAAAATGTGCCGATTTTGTTAATCGATCAACGATGACCCGAATAGCATCATGTTGCCTCCGAGTCATCGGTAAACCAATCACAAAATCCATAGTGATCATCTCCCACTTCCACTCTGGCACTGTCAAAGATCTCAACTTTCCTACTGGAGCTTGATGCTCAGCTTTCACTTGTTGGCAAGTAAGACATCTTGCAACATACTCAGCTACATCCTTCTTCATACGAGGCCACCAGAAATGGCTCTTCAGGTTCTGATACATCTTGGTGCTTCCAGGATGCATCGCATATGGCGTCATATGACCTTCTTCTAGAATCTGACTACGTAGATTACTGACATTGGGTATACATACCCGTTCCCTAATCATCAGTGCTCTATCATCAGCTATACAGAACTTGTCCTCTTTTCCACTCCTTACTCCTTCTTTTAGCTTGACCAGGTCGGGATCTCCGTCTTGTAACTCCACTATCCACCCGCTTAGGTTAGACTTGACACTCATGTGTGCCAGTAAAGCTCCTGTATCATCCACTGTCAAGCTAACTCCCAGCTTCTTTAACTCAATAAGCGAGACCATCGAGTAGCTAATGGAAGCATCCTCTAGTTGTCTCCGGCTTAAGGCATCGGCTACCACATTAGCCTTTCCTAGGTGATACTCAATAGTACAATCATAATCATTAAGTAACTCAACCCAACGTCTCTGTTGTAGGTTAAGCTCCTTCTGAGTCATGATGTACTTAAGACTCTTGTGGTCAGTGAAAATTCGACACTTCTCTCCAAACAAGTAGTGTCTCCAAATCTTCAGAGCTAAGATCACAGCTGCCTTCTCAAGATCATGCGTTGGATAATTCCTCTCATGAGTCCTCAACTGCCTAAAGGCATAGGCAATCACTCGTCCTTCTTGCATCAGCACGGCTCCTAGACCAAGTCCCGATGCATCACAAAACAACACATACTCAACACCACGCTTCGGTACTGTCAGAACCGGTGCTGTGGTCAGCTTCCTTTTAAGCTCCTCAAAACTCTGCTGACATTCTGGGCTCCAAACAAATGCATGTTCTTTCCTTAATAGCTTGGTCATGGGACTGGCTAATAAGGAAAAACCTTCAATGAACCTCAGATAGTATCCTGCAAGTCCAAGAAAACTTCTGACTTTGGATACATTCTTAGGTGGTTCCACTCCAACACGGCCTTCACTTTGGCAGGATCAACCTTTATTCCATCTCCGCCTACCACATGTCCAAGGAAAGAAACTTCTCCAAGCTAAAATTCACACTTGCTGAATTTGGCATACAACTGCTTCTCCCGTAATCTCTGTAACACTATCCTCAAATGCTCCTCATGTTCCTCCTTGCTCTTAGAGTAAATGAGGATATCACCGATGAAGACCACAACAAACTTATCCAAAAACTCGTTCAAGACCAAGTGCATCAAGCGCATGAACACTGCTGGTGCATTGGTCAATCCAAACGGTACCACTGTGAACTCGAAATGACCATACCGTGTGAGGAAGGCAGTCTTCGGTATGTCCTTCTCTGCAATCTTGATCTGATGATACCCAGACCGAAGATCAATCTTGGAAAACACAGTGGCTCCTTGCAACTGGTCAAACAAGTCATCAATCCTAGGCAACGGGTACTTGTTCTTAATTGTCACCTTGTTCAGCTTGCGGTAATCTACACACATCCGCAAGCTACCATCCTTCTTCTTGACAAACAGAACTGGTGCACCCCATGGTGAAGTACTGGGTCTGATGGAACCCTTTTCTAACAGCTCATCCAACTGCTTCTTCAGCTCTTGGAGCTCTGTTGGTGCCATCCTGTATGGAGCCATCGATATAGGTGTGACTCCTAGCATCAGGTCGATGGTATACTCAACCTCTCTATCGGGTGGCAAACCTGGCAAATCATCTGGGAAAACATCAAGGAACTCCTTCACTACTGATATATCTCCCGGGGTAGGATCCCGTGTATCTTCACTTGTGATGTGGTTCAACAAAACATCTGGACCATGCGACTTCACTCCAGAATCCTGCATAGCAGAGATGCTACATGTAGCAGCAGCTCTCCTAATACCTGTTACCAAAACTTGTCGTCTACCATCAGAAGTCAGCAGCACTTCCTTGGTCAGACAGTTCACCAAGGCATTATACCTTGACAACCAATCCATCCCTAGGATTATGTCGAATCCCCCCATGTTCATCACAACCAAACGAGCTAAGAAAACCTCATCATCATAAGAAAGGAGAACATCCTTGCACACTTGTGTTAACCTTACCACTATGCCCCCGGGTAATCTAACCCTCAACGGACTTGCTAAACTCTCTTCCTTACAGCTATGTTGTATGGCAAAACTCTGAGCAATAAAAGAATGTGTGGCACCAGGATCAATCAAAGTGTATGTAATACTACCGAAAGCTGTAAAGGTACCTGCAATGACATCAGCATTCTCGGGATTGTCCTCAGCCGTGATCACAAATGCCCTCGGAACGGCTGCACTCTGGTTCATAGCTGACTGTGTCCGAGTAGGAGCAGCTCCTCGTCCACGGCCTCGGCCAACTCCAGAACCATTGGGTACGCTGGCCACTGATGCTTGTACAGTGTGAGCAGGAACAGCAACTCCAGATCTTCCCAACCTAGGACATGAACTCCGGTAATGCCCAACTTCATTGCACTCAAAGCACCTCACCCTAGTCAGAGGAGGTCTAGGGCGAGTGTCTCCAGATGAAGTCCCTCCAGATTGGGTCCATGAGCTCCCACGATTGTTGTTGTAGCTGTTGCTCCATCCTCGTCCCTGAGATACTGGCATAGAATGAGTCTGTCCATACCCTGACCTGTTACCAGTGCTCTGGAACCTCTTGTTCTGATTCCCAGCATTCTGTGCAAACTTCCTCTTCCAAACTTCTTCCATCTCTCTCTCGTTCCCCATCCAGATAACTTCTGCTCGAAGAGAATCTGCAAGCATATCTTGATAAGTCTCATAAACTTTGCATCCCATGACTATCTGGATGCAGGATCGCAAACCATCACAGAAACGCTTGCATCTGGCCTCTGGTGTGGACACATACTCTGATGCATAGATGGATAAGCGATCAAACTGGATCTTATAGTCGTTCACCGACTGTCTGATTCGCTGTCGCAAACTCAGGAATTCTCGCTTGAGCTGATCCTGGTAAACATCTGTGACAAACTTCCTTCGGAACATCTCAGTAAAGTGTGCCCAAGGCATGGTGACTGGTTTCACCATGTCACGTGTTGCCGAATCCCACCAATCCACAGTAACATTCCGAAACATGGATGCAACATACCTAGCCCACCTGTCATCTGTGCATCTTAGCTTTAGCATCACTCGGTGAGCTTGACGAAGCCATTCGTTAGCTGCTTGTGGGTTAGTAACCCCTGTGAAGGCATCAAGACCTAGCTTAGACAGCTTGGTGTAAACAGGGTCCTCAACAGGTCTTTGATTCTCCTGTTCAAGAACTTCCCTGGCCTCTAAACGGGCATCCCTAGCATCCTGACGCTGTAAGATCTGCGCCATGGTGTGCATCATCTGTGTGGCGTCCGCTGGTACTATCGCGGGTACTTGTCCACCCACGGCTGGTTGCGGTTGGTCGACCGATACTTGGTCATCTTCCAAACGCTGCTTCGTATGCTGGTTTCCTCCCACCGGATCCATTCGTACCTATATGAGAATGTATGCATGCATGTTATGCCAAGAGAATGACCAGACTATGCACATATAGGCAACAAACAAGCACAATTATCACCCTAAGGACCTACTGCCTGCTCCGCTACCAAAGTGAAGCGCCCCGACCCGTATTTACCGTACCGGGTAAACACGTGCTAGAACTGTTCTTATTACAGTAGCAGACAGTACAAACAACATAAAATACAATACAAGCAAATCCAGATACAACATCCGTCACCCGATTCCGGGGACCATTATTCAAGCCACAAAAGCAGTAGCAGAAACATATGATACAGCAACTCATAAAATACAGCAACATATTATAATCAGCAGCGGAAGACTTAGAATGAGATACAGTGGAGGTATGGATCCAGAGTCTGGTGAAGTAGAAACAGAGCTGGCCGAACCACGTACCTGTACTACGAGCAACTCATCCTATGGGATGAAACCCCGCAGGCGAGAGGTGAGTCCGAAGTGCTCACCGACGAAGGATAAATAGTAATATGCAAGCAACACAATACTTTCGAAGTAAAATTCAAGCAAAAGACATAACAGAGAAACATCCAGAACACAACTGAGCCAAGACCGAAAGAATATTTATTATTACCAATTTTATCTTTCGGGGCCCTGTCACTGGACAAGCTAGGGTCGTACCTGGTTATTAACATGTTCCGGGTGCTAGATCAATACAAGAGAACCCAGGGATCAACATCCCAAAAATATAGATCCCAGGGATAGACATCCCAAAAATATAATCACGGGATAGACATCCCAACATTAGACATGCTTATCACAAGTAACCCAGATCATAGCCACCACAAAACAGTCTCTAACCATCTAGTCGTACCACTACTTTCCTAGTGACAAATAAGTCGTCAACACAACTTCCAATTATCCAATTATCTCATCATATCGGTATATCCACAATCAACAAATCAACAACCACAACAACGATACCACAATCAAACTCAATTGGCTCAGCAGTTCAATCAGGCAAAATAATCACAGAAAAACAATCACAGTATCAAGTGCAACATATCAAAGCTTATCCATCCTCACCTTAGCCGATTTCCCTACTCCTGAAAGTCCTCAAATTGTCTCGGCTCTGGTTCCTCGGGATACTGCTCGTTATCGGCTCCTATATGGCAAATAACAGCATATATTCAAATAAGATGCACATAAATGCAAATGATGCTATACCGTAAAAATAAAACTAAACTGGTTCGTTTACGTCCCAGTGAAACCCCGTTATCATCAT
This sequence comes from Turnera subulata, assembly GCA_028386065.3. NCBI lineage: Eukaryota > Viridiplantae > Streptophyta > Magnoliopsida > Malpighiales > Passifloraceae > Turnera > Turnera subulata. The sequence continues at coordinate 15,647 of JAKUCV010005444.1, forward strand.
AATTCACTATTTACTATTCATGTGTCAAACTACTATACTATACTTATACCCGGTTATTTTCCTGTACATACTTTGATAATATCCTTTCCAAAATATTTTCCACGAGTATTTATATTCTTTTCCAAAAAAAAATATTTACCGTAAATATATATATTTTCCAAAATATTTCATAGCATACATATCCTTTTCATATTTATTTTTCTCATAATAATAATTATTTCCCATATACCGTTTATTCTTTTCCAAAAAACCCCTAGTACGTATAAATTATCGTAAAGTGTTAATAATAATTTTTTTATAAGTCATGCTATAATTCTTCCTTAGTTTTCCGAAAATAACAATGTCAAGTAATCATATAGCATATGTGTATATATATTTTTAGAAAAAATTAAGCATCCCAGAAATTATATAATTTATTGTATATTTATTATTTTTTTCCTTTTTATTTATTATTACTTTTTTTCCATACGAGCAATTATTTCCTACATCATATATTTGACCAGAATAATTCTTCTAAAAACTAGTTACGTAAGTATATTCCTCTGTTTAATATTTCCATAATATACATCCTTAAAGGTACTACTATATTTTTAATAATCTTGTTATAACCACCTTGGTTTCTTAAAAATAATATATTAAAGTAATTACTTCATTTATTTTCTCAGAATATAATCACCCACTATATCTTTTTTTTGTTTTCAGAAAAACATATATATCCCTTATCATATATTTCTTCCCTGATTTTTATTTCTCTTATTTTTATTTTTTATTTTTAAGAATTTGGGCCAGTCCAGACTAATTGAACCAACCCAATCCTAAGGAAACCAACCCAGTTCTAAGCCCAGACCAAGCAACAGGCCCGAGCCAAGCTTGGCCCAACACCCGCGCAGCCCAGAGCTCAGACCCAAGTCGTGACCTGACCACGAAACGAGTCAAGTCCCACGCAAACGGGTCGAGTCCATCTTCAAGCGGGACTGCTCACCTTGGGAGTTGCAGACGGCGGCGCGGCTCGGGACGACGGGGCGATGAGGATAGAGACGCGGAACGGCGAGGCGACGGCGGAGGAGACGCGAGGGAAGAGGCGCTCGACTGCTGGTGCTACACACGACGGTCGTCGTTGGTGTTGTGGCAAACCCGGCGGCTTGCTTGGGCTTGTCTCCACCGATCGGCAACGGCGAGCAAGGGAGAAGCGTGAGGCGATGACGACGGTGGCTTGTGAGGAGGTGGTTGGTGCCGGGTGGTTGATGGTGGCCGGCGGTGTGTGGTGGTGAGGTGGCGGCAACCCCTCCTCCTTTTCTTTCTCTTTTTTTTTCTATTTCTTTTCTTTTCTGATTTCTTTTTTTTCCTAGTTTCTTAGGTGCAGGAGAGGAGCGAGTAGTTGGCAGTGAGGGGAAGGTTGAAGCTTTACTAGTTTCTTCTTTTTTTTTGGTTTCTTGGCTGCAGGTAGGTGACAGGTTAATAGGCAGAAGAGAAAAGAAACTCACGGGTGTTACAGGGAAGGGCAGGCTTTCACGAGCATAACAGGAGAAAGTTGGCTGCATAATTCAATTATGCAGTCGTGTCCCGTCCGGACCAGAAAATAACTATAATACCCCCTTGACTTTATTTTTGGTCCGATAATTCGAGGTTAAACCTGACTTTTCTGAAGATTCCTAGACCCGAAAAATACCAACTCTGGTCCGAAAAATCTGCAGAAAAATCGGAAACGTGGGGTAAGGGTCGGATTCAGAATCCAATGCATAATTTACCCTAAAATAATTACCCAAGATTAATTTCATAAGATAAATTACTGTACAAAGCTTTTTTTTACAGTCCCGGTAAAAACATAAATTTTAACCAGGCCGTTACATATGATGGCATCCCTAAAGCCAAATGGAGACATAGACTCCAGGAGTAAAATTACATGTCAATCATTATTATGGCGTTTCGTCTTAATAAAATAAGAGTAATGTTTATTAGTAGGAGTATTTCTACATATTTCCTTGATTATAATAAGAACTAAAAATATCATTCATTGTTATATGATAGTTCCTCGTAATAAAATAAAAGTAAATATTAATTTATATTTTATATTATTATTAATATAAGTATAGTTATTTTTATTTTCATCTATTTTTCGAGTTAGTTCTTTTATATATAGTGCACAGAAACTACATGTCATTCATTATTGTATGACATATCGTTTCAATTAAATAAGAGTAAGATATTAATTATTATTATTATTATTAAATAGGATTATTTCTGTATTTTCGGTTGTTTCGCTTTTCGTAGCGTTCTTGCTTTTATATATAGTATATAGATATAGATATAGATATAGATATAGAATGTATCCTCTTTCCAACCGGACGGTTCCAAAGTCTATATTTCTCATGTCGACGGGGATTTTATTTGGGACACTGCTCCATCCAAGTGTGAACCTGAATGCAATTGTACTAATGAGTTTTATGACTTGGATGAGGATTATACACTTCCTCCATCAAAGCCAAGAAGATACACACATGTCAGGAACAGTCCCTGCTGGATAAAATGATCCATTTGAATTTTCTGACCATAAGTCCTCATCTGGAGGACCATGGTTTACCTTTGATGACATCCCTAAAGCCAAATAGAGACATAGACTCCAGAAGTAAAATTACATGTCAATCATTATTATGGCGTTTCGTGTTAATAAAATAAGAGTAATGTTAATTAGTAGGAGTATTTCTACATATTTCCTTGATTATAATAAGAACTAAAAATATCATTCATTGTTATATGATAATTCCTCGTAATAAAATAAAAGTAAAATATTAATTTATATTTTATATTATTATTAATATAAGTATAGTTATTTTTATTTTCATCTATTATTTGAGTTAGTTCTTTTATATATTTTACACAAAAACTACATGTCATTCAATTTTTCGCTGCGTTCGTGCTTTTATATATAGTATATAGATATAGATAGATATAGATTGTATCCTCTTTCCAACCGGATGGTTCCAAAGTCTATGTTTCTCATGTCGACGGACATTTTATTTGGGACACTGATCCATCCAAGTGTGAACCTGGATGCAATTGTGCTAATGAGTTTTATGACTCGGATGAGGATTACACATTTCCTCCATCAAAGCCAAGAAGACACACACATGTCAGGAACAATCCCTGCTGGATCAAATGGTCCATTTGAATTTTCTGACCATAAGTCCTCACCTAGAGGACCGTGGTTTACCTTTGATGACATCCCTAAAGCAAAATGGAGACTTAGACTCCAAGAGTAAAATTACATGTCAATCATTATTATGGCGTTTCGTCTTAATAAAATATGAGGAATGCTAATTTATAGGAGTATTTCTACATATTTTCTTGATTATAATAAGAACTAAAAATATCATTCATTATTATATAATAGTTTCTCGTAATAAAATAAAAGTAAAATATTAATTTATATTTTATATTGTTATTAATATAAGTATAGTTATTTTTATTTTCATCTATTGTTTGAGTTAGTTCTTTTATATACAATACATAGAAACTACATGTCATTCATTATTGTATGACATGTCGTTTCAATTAAATAAGAGTAAGATATTAATTATTATTATTATTATTATTATTATTATTATTATTATTATTATTATTATTATTATTATTATTATTATTATTATTATTAAATAGGGTTATTTCTGTATTTTTAGTTGTTTCGCGTTTCGCTGCGTTCGTACTTTTATATATAGCATAGATAGATATAGATATAGATTGTAATTGTAATTGTAATTGTAATTGTAATTGTAATTGTAATTGTAATTGTATTACAGTATTGTGCTTTTGTTGCACAGAGGAAGACGCGGCAGGAAAAATAATGTATTGTGATTTAATTAATGAAGGGTATTTTAGTAGTTTCGCATGTTTTGCTGTTTTGGTATTTTTCTGTCTTCATGCTTTTATAGATAGTATTTTTTTATTATTATTAAATAGGATTATTTCTGTATTTTCGGTTGTTTCGCGTTTCGCTGCATTCGTGCTTTTATATATAGTACAGATAAGTATAGTTATTTTTATTTTCATCTATTGTTTGAGTTAGTTCTTTTATATATAATACATATAAACTACATGTCATATTGTATGACATGTCGTTTCAATTAAATAAGAGTAAGATATTAATTATTATTATTATTATTAAATAGGGTTATTTCTTTATTTTCAGTTGTTTCGCGTTTCGCTACGTTCGTACTTTTAAACATAGTATAGATAGATATAGATATAGATTGTAATTGTAATTGTAATTGTATTACAGTATTGTGCTTTTGTTGCGCAGAGGAAGACGCGGCAGGAAAAATAATGTATGTTCCGCTATTTTGGTGTTTTTCTGTCTTCATGCTTTTATGGATAGTATTTTTTTATTATTATTAAATAGGGTTATTTCCGTATTCTCGGTTGTTTCGCGTTTCGCTGCGTTCGTGCTTTTATATATAGTATAGATATAGATTGTAATTGTAATTGTAATTGTATTACAGTATTGTGCTTTTGTTGCGCAGAGGAAGAGGGGTAGGAAAAATAATGTATGGTGATTTAATTAATGAAGGATAATTTAGTAGTTTCGCATGTTTCTCTGTTTTGGTGTTTTTCTGTCTTATAGATAGTATAGATAAGACACTAATTTTTGTAACCTCATAAATGCAAATTGAGTCTCAAAAGAAAATTTTAAAATTTTTAGAAATCAATCCGAAAACATTAAAAAAAAAAAAGTTGCCGAAATTATATCACAAAACGTTCCACAATTTGGAGCGCTTCTCGGGGGTTACAAATGCCTATCCTCAGACATTAATGATAAAATAATTGGAATTTTATTTGCTAATTAGTACATATGAAGTCCGATTTGGATTTGGAAAAATCTTAAGTTATAGAGAAAATTTTTCGTTAGTGTGTATTCAAAAAAAAATATTTTAAGTTAGTGAATGTTTTAATTTTGTCAAGAAATTGAAGCTATCATTTCTAAATTTTGGTAGGGTCAGAAAAAGGAAGAAAGACAAATTCATTGGATGAGATGGGATGGGTTGTGTACTCCAAAGAAGTTGGGAGGTATGGGGTTCAGAGACCTCCAATGCTTCAATCAGGCTCTCTTGGCGAAGCAACGCTGAAGGTTAATCCAAGATGAAGACTCACTTCTTGGGCGCATATTTAAAGCCAAGTACTTTCGGTCAGGTACATTTCTACAAGCCTAGATGAATAATGCTCAAATTTATACTTTCAGGAGTATTCTCGCAGGGAAAGAGCTTCTGTTAAAGGATCTTCGTTGGAGAGTCGGCAACGGGGAATCAATTCAGGTTTGGTCGGATAACTGGTTACCTGGGACTGAAACCGGAATTATCACATCTCCTATTGGTGGGTTGGATGCTGCAGCGAGGGTATGTGACCTCATTGACCGTGACCTGATGAGCTGGAAGATTCCTTTGCTAGAGGCTACTTTTAATAGCGAAGAGGCCGCAATAATAAAATCAATTCCTTTGAGTAGATTTTATCTTCCAGACAGATATGGATGGACGCTCACAAAAAATGAGTCTTTTACTATAAGAAATGCATATTGGTGTGCAGTGGAGGCAAAACGAGCCAATGTGGGGATGTCGGGCCCTGTGGTTGGACTCCCACAGGCCAATTGGAACCAGCTATGGTCCCTCAACCTTCCCCCGATGATGAAGCATTTTTGGTGGAGGGCATGTCGAAACATTCTCCCTACTAGAGCTAAATTGATAAGGAGGGGCGTGAACTGCTCTGTGATATGCGGAAGGTGTGACACAGTTGACGAAGATTGGGATCACTTACCGCTGGGATGTATGACGTCTCGTGAAGTTTGGGATAGATCTCCTATTGCGCAAGAGGTGACCCCTTTCCTAGGGGGCTCTTTTGATGATTTTGTGGCTTTCTTGGCTTCACAGGTGGAAGATACAACATATGAGATAGCGGTTGCAACGGCATGGGCAATCTGGTATTCGCGTAATCAATTGCAATTCCAGTCCAAGGTTCTCCCAGTGCAGCAAATATTAGAGATTGACCTCTCTCTTCGAGAAGCATATCAGACCAACCAGAAGGTTTGCAGCTCCGGTGCGCCAACTCGCCAAGTGGCATTGTCAAATTGAATTGTGATGCTGGATTGTTTTCCGCATAAGGGGAGGCTTCGGCTTTGTAGCTCATGATGATCTGGGGATATATTGGCTGCAGGGCAATTGGCGGTGAATAATGTTACAGACCCTGCGGTTGCTGACGCTCAGGCAGCGATCTTGGCGTTGGAGAAGGCTAGGGAGTTGGGATTCCCTGATCTAGCAACTGCATCGGCAACAGCATCTCTTGTCTTATTTTAGTCTTTTAATTCAGGATATTTTGTTATTAACTTTGAACTTTCAGTCTTTTTTCTTTTCACATGTTAAAAGGGAAGGGAATAAAGTAACTCACAGCCTTGCTCAAATGGCACGAGCTACGCAGGAACTCAGAGTTTATTTGGAGAATGCTCCTCTGCATATTCTCGACATTGCTTCTCTTGATGCTATATCTGCTTAGGCTTAAGTAATGGAAGTACGCATCATTATCAAAAAAAAATCTCCGTACGCAATTTTGTAAGTTTGGGTCCAAAGCCCATGCTAATTAAAGTTGATCAATAAGAAAGGAATTGGTAATAGACTTAGCTGTCTACGTAATCTCATGGATGATTATATCTAAACACATTATCTTATAAAATCTTAAATTAATGCATGTTTTGGTTTTGACCATGTCTGTATATCCTCCGCTTAAATTTATTTAAGTTTGGGTCCAACACCCGTGCCAATTAGGAAGAAGCAAAGATGGCTAGACATTTTTTTGAAGACCAGTTACATAATGTCATGGACGAATCCCATAAATATATTTAGACACATTATCTTATTAATCCATAATTCCATATTATCAAAGTTCTTTGTAAACCAAATTAAGCTACTTTAGTGTAAAGGTAACTACTGCTAAAACTAAAGAGTGGCTAATGGGAAAATAATTTTCCAGTCATTATTCTCAAAAAAAAAGTGTTTATCTACCTCATACTTCTGTACTGAAAGAAAGATAATGAGAAATCTAGCCACGAGAAGAGACGATGGTGAAGCTGTGGTGATACTTAGGCTAAAATTACGCATCAAATTGTGCAACTCCATCTATCTATTATCTATTATATATAGCAGACACACATCTCATAATTGATTTCAGAGATGAAAAAGCCATTTGATATTTTTTATCAATAATTTATTAAATATGTTTTAATAATGCAATAAATATCATTTATTCTCTATTCATTCTCATTACACATGTGAGTATATATTTTTTTTAATTTATTGCATTTAAAATTATCTCTTTTTTTATTTTTTAAATATATATAGATAAATATAACTAAGCCCGTGTGATGCACGGGGAAATGTACTAGTGTTGAAAAATATTTATGACACCTATGGTTCATCTATTTCTTTGTTAAAAAAAATGGTTTCTAAAAAATTCAAAAAAATTAATATTAAATAAAATAATTATGTTTGCTGCTCAATATAAAAAATAATTTTTATATTTATAATTTTTTTCTTATCTCCTTTTTCTATAAATTTTTTTAAGCTTTTATTTTGTTCCCTTCTTAATTATTATTTATATTTTAAATGAAAATTAATTTAACCTTACATATAGATCTAATATTACTATACTTTATCCAAAAATTACTTTACACTACCTATATATACTTTATCACTTGAAAATATTATGCTTATCTTAGAGGATAAATTTTTTTAAAAAAACGCTTCACTTATACATACTTTTAATATATTCCTGTGAAAAAAGTATTGATTGAAAGCCCACTGATTGAAAAATTAAATACATTAGCTTTCTGAAAATCAACATCATATTATAAGAAGCTTATATGGAACTTGTGGAGGGAGCTCCAGAACAAGTTTCTTTTGAAGACTGGAAGCAAATTTGGTCCCTGGAAGTACCACCAAAAGTCCAATATTTCTTCTGGCGAGCGAAAAAAAAGACATATTGCCCACCCGAGCAAAGCTGGTTCGAAGAGGAGTGGGGTGTGACACAACATGTGGCAGGTGCTGCGTAAGAGATGAAGATACAGATCACCTGCACCTACTGTTAGGATGCCCAAGCTCAATGGGGTTTGGTCAAATTCAGCACTAGCCCAGCCCAGGTGTTTTCAAACTTATCTGCTGCTTTAAGTTAATTATTCCTTTTGCCAAATCACTAGCCCAGCCCAGGTGTTTTCAAACTTATCTGCTGCTTTAAGTTAATTATTCCTTTTGCCAAATACTTGTTCTCACAGTCTAATCAAGAACTCAGGAGGAAGCTATGATGATCCTGTGGGCCTTGTGGTATTCTAGAAACCAGCCTGGCCATATCCCAATTTTGTGCTCCTCAGTCCTCACCTGTATTAGCAGAAGCACGAGCGGCCCTTTTCGCTCCAGAAACGGTGAGAGATCTTGACTTTCGGGAGGTGTTATTACAAGCAGATTGCCAATCACTTATCAACAATATGAAAACAGCCTTCCTTTCTTTATTCATATTTTTTTAGTGTTTTAGTTTATGGCATTATCTCTTTTAAGTTCTAGTTTTAGTTATTTGAGATTTTTAGTAGAGCATCATAACAAATGCTATCTTTTTCTTTAGACAACAACTTAATTAGAAGAGACAAACTTTTAAAATTTTAAATAATAAATTTATTCTCGGTAATTAAATATTTTTACAACAATTTTAGGAAATCAGGAAATTTTACAAAAATAAACGGGTTTTATTAATTGGTATCTCTTGGGGGGGACTAGTCCGTCAGTCTAGTCAAGTGGCGTTACCTAACACAAGCCGGATAAACTCGTTGAACGCAGAAGAAAAATATAGATTGATCAAATTCGAAACAGAGCAGCAGAGTGACACGTGTCTTACGCTTATGATTTTGACTCGGCGGAGCCACCGGAGAGAGAAAAAGGATGAAAAAAAAAATCTTGGTACCTCCCCCACTCGCAGTATTGATGATTTGATTCTATTGAATGTTGAATATTGAATAGGATTGGGCTCCTCTCCAGTTGGGAGTAACAGGAGACATCCTGTTAAGTCAATCTCAACCATTAAATTAAATTTAATAGTTTTTAATTATTTTATAAGATATCTTTCCAACACTGCATTTATTTCTCTTCTTTCCTTTTTGTTTCTTTCTTTAACCGATGACATAAACAAAACAACTCATTTAATTTTTTTCTTTTTTCACACATGCTTTTTACTCTGTTATTTTTTTGTCTTCAACCTATGAAGGAAAACAAAAAAAATACCATGAATAGTGGATT